>SKCR01014429.1:0-43848 GCA_019454045.1 Zanthoxylum bungeanum
GTGTTGGTGTGATTTTCGGTGGTGTGAGAGTGAGGATGGGAGTGATTGCTTGTGATGTCTAGGATTTCTTGCTATAATTCTGTGTGAATTGGGTGTATAAGCTAGAGAGATTGGAGAGAGCTTGGGTGTGAATTGTATTGTGTCAAGAGGAAGAATGGCCTTGGTTAGGGGTTGTTTATATAGAGAATGGCTAGGGTTTGACAAGGGAAGGGATTTTGTGCATTAAATTAGGATATGATTTAGTGTTTAGCAAGGAAAGTCAAAGATTGAGGGGGGACAAATTTGGTTTAGATTAGGAAGTCAATACTTTTTAAATTGGTGGATATCTTATTGAATAGGAAGTCAAATATATGATTGGCTTTAATTGGTTAAGATTGATTTTAATTAGGCAAATCTTATTTTTAGTTTTAGTATATAATATATTTGATTCATTTATATTAGGCATGAGTTTATTTTATGTTTTTTAATTGGTAAATGATTTAAATGTTTTATTTTAATGTTTAATATTTAATTTATATTTAATTATTTAATTTGGGATGTGTTTTATGGGCTTTGGGGACTAAATGGGCTGGGCGTGAGGCTAGCAGCAAAACCAGAATTACCGGCTCCGTTCGAACGCCTCATCGCACGCGGCACGAACGTCCGCAATCTGCACGAGGTTCGAACGAAGTAACGAACGCAGCACCAACGAAGACAGTGAGCTTGTTTATCTGAATTCCCCCTTCCGATATCCGTTTCCCGCGGCTTTCATGACTCAAAAGGTAGTGCCTCCAAATGAGACTCATCATCGGGTTTCACATGCGAAAATGCAATGCCTACATCGGGTGTCGAAAGACTTCTGACAGAAACCACTTGGATCGAAATCCAGCAAACCCCAAGCAACGTGAAAGAACTCCAAGAACCGCGAGTTTGTTTTGTGGGAACAAAACCTTCCAAGGCCACAAGAATACCCACAAAGAACTTGCCCTTGAGAACTTTAAGATGAATCCTGTTGTGTTTTGTTAGCATGGAGACGCCACTAAGTGTGCCAAACTTAGATAAGTCGATTCAAACTTGAAAAGGGGAATCCCTCCCTTACAATATTTCGGGCCATAGCCAAAAGCTTAAGCTTTTGAGTTTACAAATTCGTTGGTTGCCTCAATGAAGAAGAAAGTAAGCTTAAATAGTGTTACAAAAAGAAACCCTAAAGGCATAAAGACAACAATGCCCCTAAAAACGAAATTACACAAATATCAAGTCTTTAAGCCTTCGAATGCCTAGGAAACTTTATTCTAAACTGATTTGGGCCAAGTGAAATGGTTTTGGGCCCTTTCCATCGAAGCCTACATGCACTCTATTTGTTTGTTGCAGTCGGCCATAAAACTCTGAACTAATCCCGCCATTGCTTCTCTGAGTCTTTTGGTCCTCTGCCTCGTAATTGGCCCTTCTGGTACTTGTAATGCGTCCTTTGGTTTGTTGTCGGCCTGGATCATGTCATCCCCTCCCTCTTGAAAAGGATTCGACCTTGAATTTGTACCTGCATCAAAATGAGTTAAGTCAGAAACATTAAATGTAGCAGACTCATTATACTTACCTTGTAAATCCAGCTTATATGCATTGTCATTAATCCATTCCAAAACTTGAAATGGACCATCCCCTCTCGGTTGTAGCTTAGATTTACGTTGTTCAGGAAATCTCTCCTTGCCCATGTGTACCCAAACCCAATCGCCAAGCTGAAATACCACACGCTTTCTTCCGTTATTAGTATGAGAAGCATATTACTCATTCTTTCGTTGTATTTGCTCTCTTGCTTTCTCATGTATATGTTTCACCAAATCGGCTTTCCTTTTTCCATCTAGCTCTGCATGCTCATCAACAGGCAAAGGTAACAAATCCAATGGAGTTAGTGGTTGAAAACCATAAACAATTTCAAAAGGTGAAAATGATGTAGAAGAATGAATGCTACAATTATATGCAAACTCAATAAATGGCAAACAATCTTCCCAACTCTTCAAATTCTTGCCAACTATAGTGCACAATAATTGAGATAAAGTCCTATTAACTACCTCTGTTTTTCCATCAGTCTGTGGATGACATGTGGTAGAATACAATAGTTTGGTGCCTAGTTTAGCCCACAACACCTTCCAAAAATGGCTAAGGAACTTAACATCCCTATCAGATACAATACTCTTAGGTATACCATGGAGTCGCACTATGTCTCTGAAAAATAAATCTGCAATGTTTGTAGCATCATTGGTTTTATGACATGCAATGAAATGAGCCATTTTACTAAACCTATCAACTACAACAAAGATTGAATCTCTACCCTTATTTGTCCTAGGCAAACCTAACACAAAATCCATCGATATATCAACCCAAGGTTCACTAGGTACAGGTAAAGGAGTATACAAACCATGTGGCATTAATTTAGATTTAGCATGCTTACATGTTAGACACTTATCATAAATACGCTCAACATCACGTTTCATTTTAAGCCAATAAAAGTGCTCATGTAAAATAGCTAAAGTCTTAGTAATCCCAAAATGCCCCATCAAACCTCCCACATGCGCTTCCTTCACAAGCAACTCACGCATACTACAAGTAGGAACACACAACCTATTCACTTTAAATAAGAATCCATCATGAATGTAAAACTTTCCAAAAGATGACTTTGCACAAGTAGCAAAAATCTCACCAAAATCAGAATCACACTCATATAGTTCCTTAATCAAATCAAATCCCAACATCCGTGCATGCATTGAAGTAAGTAAAACATACCTGTGAGATAATGCATCGGCCACTATATTTTCTTTACCTTGCTTGTAGCGTATAACATATGGAAATGACTCTACGAATTCCATCCATTTTGCGTGTCGCTTATTCAGCTTACCTTGACCTTTCAAGTGTTTTAATGATTCATGGTCGGTGTGGATCACGAACTCTTTAGGCCACAAGTAGTGCTGCCACGTCTCAAGTGCTCTCACAAGCGCATATAACTCTTTGTCATACGTGGGGTACCTCAAAGCTGCTCCATTCAGCTTCTCACTAAAATAGGCTATTGGCCACTTTTCTTGCATGAGAAATGCTCCAATACCTAACCCTGATGCATCGCACTCAATCTCAAATTTCTTCTCGAAGTTGGGTAGTGCCAAAATGGGTGCACTGCATAACTTCGCTTTAAGGTCCTGGAATGCTCGCTCTTGCGCCTCGCCCCATTGAAAACCAACTGTCTTCTTTACTACATCGGTCAATGGCGCGGCAATGCTACTGAAGTCCTTGACAAATCTCCCATAGAAGCTCGCTAATCTATGAAAGCTTCGGACTTCCGTCACTGTAGTTGGTGTAGGCCGTTCCTGAATTGCCTTTACCTTCTCCACATCTACCTCGATGCCATCTGCACTCACAACAAAGCCAAGAAAAACAATTCTATCCATGCAAAATGTGCATTTGTCAGAGTTAGCATACAATTGTTCTTTTCGTAAAACATCAAGTACATGCTTCAAATGCATCACATGCTCATATACTGTTTTACTGTAAACTAAGATGTCATCAAAATAAACCACAACAAACTTACCTAAAAATGCACGCATAACATGATTCATCAATCTCATAAATGTGCTAGGTGCGTTTGAGAGACCAAATGGCATAACTAACCATTCATACAAGCCATACTTAGTCTTAAATGCAGTTTTCCACTTATCTCTCTCTCTCATGCGAATTTGATGGTATCCACTCTTTAAGTCAATCTTACTAAAAATTTTGGAACCATGCAATTCATCCAACATGTCATATAGTCTAGGAATGGGGTGACGATACTTTACCGTAATATTGTTGATAGCTCGACAATCAACGCACATACGCCACGTCCCTCTTTCTTTGGAACTAGAAGTACTGGTACTGCATAAGGGCTCATGCTTTCTCTTACATACCCCTTTTCCATCAATTCCCGTACTTGCCTTTGTAGCTCATTTGTCTCCTCGGGATTGCTCCTATAAGCCGGTCTGTTAGGAATGACTGCTCCAGGTATGAAGTCTATCTGGTGCTCAATACCTCTAATGGGTGGAAGCCCACTAGGTATGTCCTCTGTGAGTACGTCACTGTAATCCTGCAAAAGAGATGAAATAGACACAGGAAGCAAAGAGTCAGCGTTAGTAAAATAAATATGAGGCTCCTTATAGACTAACAATAGCATGAGCTTGCTAGCCTTGAACGCTTTCCTCACTTCACCCTCACCCATGTAGAAACTATTTTTAACTCTCCCTTTTGTTTCCCCCTCACGTTCACTCACACCCCCCTTGGAAACTCCCACGGCCTTGGCCTTATTTTTCTCACCAGATACAACACTCTTACTAGTTTCGCCCAATGTGGTGTTTCCCTTCGCTCTCTCTTTGTCACGTTCAAGTTGCAACTTAACCTGATCTTCATGGACTTGTGCAGGTGTAAGTGGGTATAATGTAATGGGTTTTCCCTTATGCTGAAAAGAGTACTTGTTCTTGAACCCATCATGAATAACCTTCTTATCAAACTGCCACGGTCTGCCCAAAAGAATATGTCCGGCATACATCGGTATCACATCACATAGAACATCATTCGTGTATGGCCCAATGGTAAAGCTCAACAGTACCTGCTTTGTCACACTTATCTCCCCACAATCATTTAACCACTGCAACTTGTAAGGCTTCGGGTGTCTCAAGCAACTCAACCTCAATCTCTCAATCAAAGCTGTGCTAGCAACATTAGTACAACTGCCCCCATCTATGATCATACTACACCCCTTGCCATTCACACGACACCTAGTATGGAATAATTCTCCCTCTGCTGCACACTCTCATCTCTCTACAACATGTGCACTCAAAGCACGCTTGACAACTAAGGATAAGTTATCCAGCGGGTATGCAGCTCCCTCATGGTCACTAGCATCCTCCAACTCTGGCATCTCCTCCTCAACCTCACTATCGGTAGAGTACACCTCTCCACTCTTTTTATCAATCACTAAGGTACGCCTATTGGGACATTGTAAGCATAGTGTCCCATGCCCAAACATTTGAAACACTTTACATCCTTAGTTCTAGTAGTTGCTCCCTCAGGTTTTGGTCTAGTCTTGATCGGTTCTGCAGCCTCTTTACCCTTAGTGTCACACCCCCGTCCCCTTAGGTAGGGTAGGGGTGAGACAGAGACTAGAAACTGGCAGAGTTTCCCCTGTAATATGGACTAATCCTCCAAATACAAAGAAAAATCTAAACTGAAATTATCATCATAACATATGATCTCCATGATCCAACTCAACATAATATCCATGAAGAAGATACAACATCCTCAGTAACAAATAAAGGCCCAATGCCTAACATTAAACAACAAATTCTTCCAGAAAAACATAACAATGACACTCTACTATTGGCACAACCTTTCTCTACTGGCAGGAACGATGACGAAACAGCAGATGGAACGGATAATCTACTAAACTGCTAAACCTGAAATGATAAGGAAAGGGGTAAGCTCACGCTTAGTGCAATGGATCACAGCTTAGTGCCGTAGATAAACAAGTAACAAGGTAGATCGAATAAGTATTTCATAATATAAATAAGTACATAAAGCTGCAAATCAATATATCCAACAATTACTTGAAATCATAAATCTCATTTCTCATAAAACTCATACTGCTCAAGAATACTCTGAATAATAAAACACATTTCTCATAAAACTCATACTGCTAAAAAATACTCTGTAATAAATAAGCTGTGTATTCATCTATATGCACACTCTCGTGACAATACGGTAAAACTGGCAACATGGGGCATCCCCACGGCAATAACTGGCATCCGGAGCAAAACTGGCAACATGAGACTTCATCTCACGGCAAATAAACTGGCACATATATGTACACGGGGTGCATCCTAACATGAAATCATTTCCAAAATCCATGCTCATATATCTCAAATCATGCAAGTTTCTCATATATCACAAATCATGCTTTCAACATAATCAATATTCGATCGATACTTAATACCAAAATATGTTCTTTCTAAAAGCAAATCATTTAATGCATTACTTAAGAATTCATTTAAGAAAACATACATACTATACTTTTGAAAATATCAATGTTACAGGCTTATCCACGCACCTGGTGAGCTGACTACAAATGAAGGAACTAGGCAGCAGGACCGTCCCTGCTTACGGTATCACAATCACCTAAAAGACAAAAGAATTTACTATAAGGAACATAATCCTAACTAGAATAGATGAAAGAATATTCAGGAAACGTGGTTCGGTCGCTCTCGCAAACTAACGAAAATTAAGATTCGGAGATCCGTTACTACTCGGAATGGTCTGAAATTCGCGGAGGAGACTCGGGAAGTCGGCGCGAAGATTCTGTCCGGCGCGTGGTGGCCATACGCCGTTTGCCCAGGCCGCGCGTGGGCCTCACGCGCGCCACATACGGCACGCGTGAGCGCCACACGCCGGTCGGATGAAGAAAATTCCGACGGCCGCGCGATCCTATCCTCTTCCCAGTTCTAATGCCGCTGACGGTTCGTCGATCGGAGTTCCGGATCAACGGGAAATCGAGAAAAACCACCACCAAAATGATCCTCTCGACGAGATCTAAACTTTTCCTAAAGACTCGGTCGGGGGGTTTGAACTACGGATCGGCCGGATCGGAACCAAACCTCTAGTTTCCTTCTTTTTCTCTTTCTTCTTCTCCTCTCCCTCACGTCTCTGCTTCTGACTTTTTTATCTTTCTTTCTTTTTGTATATGCTGAATGGTGTGTGTGTGTGTGAAAAAAATATAATAAATACTTATATGGCAAAATTCGTTTGCCACCCTGAACTTGATCCTTAACCAACATTTTTAATTCCAACTTCCACAAACTTAATAATTTAGTCCTTAAATTTCCACCAACCAAAAATAATAAAATAAAATAAAAAATGGGTGGGGTGTTACAACCCTCTCCCCCCTTAAAAGAATTTCGTCCTCGAAATTCACATACCAGAGGGTGGAAACAAATGAGGATATTATTCCTCATGTCATCCTCACGCTCCCAAGTAGCTTCCGCTTTCGAGTGTTTACCCCATAGGACTTTCACCAATGGAATCGTCCTACTTCTCAGCTGTCTCAACTCTCTAGCCAGAATTCCCACTGGTTCTTCAGCATAAGTCAAATCTTCTCTCAACTCAATTGGTTGCTCCTGCAAAATGTGGGAGGGATCTGATCTGTACTTTCTCAACATGGACACGTGGAAAACATTGTGAATCTTTGACAATTCCCGTGGCAATGCTAATCTGTAGGCAACCGGTCCAATTCGTTCCATGATCTCATATGGCTCAATAAACCGAGGACTCAACTTCCCCTTCTTGCCAAATCTCATGACACTTTTCCAAGGAGAAATCTTCAAAAATACCTTATCTCCCACCTGATACTCGATGTCCTTCCTTTTTAGATCTGCGTAACTCTTCTGTCTATCTTGAGCTGTCTTCAACTTTGATCTGATCACTTCTATCTTATCAACAGTAATCTGAACATCTCAGGACCTAAGAGTTTCCTCTCACCTGCTTCATCCCAACAAATAGGAGTTCTACACTTCCTTCCGTATAATGCCTCATAAGGTGCCATGCCCAAACTAGCATGGTAACTATTATTGTAAGCAAACTCCATCAAAGATAGATGTTGATCCCAACTACCTTAAATTCCATAACACAAGCTCTCAACATATCTTCTAAAGTCTGAATGGTTCTTTCTGACTGCCCATCTGTCTGAGGATGAAAAGAAGTACTGAACTTACTTTAGTACCCAAAGCCTCTTGTAGACTTGGCCAGAATCTGGAGGTAAATCTTGGATCTCTGTCTGATACGATTGACACTGGAGCTCCATGAAGTCTCACTATCTCATCAACATAGAGCTCTGCTAACCTTTTCAAAGAATAATCTACCTGACTGGTAGAAAATGAGCTGATTTAGTCAATCTGTCAACAATCACCATACTGAATCATGTCCTTTCTTCGTACGAGGCAGTCCTGACACGAAGTCCATAGTGATGTGTTCCCACTTCCACTCGGGAATAGGAAGCGATTGCAAGGTACCTGCAGGATGCTGGTGTTCTGCTTTAATCTCTGACACGATAAACACTTTGATACGAATTCTGCTATCTCTTTCTTCATGCCTTTCCACCAATATTCTCCTTGAGAGTTCTATACATCTTAGTGCTGCCTGGATGCATAGAATAAGCAGAACAATGGGCTTCTTCCATGATCTCTCTCTTCAAGCTCTCAACTTCAGGTACACATAATCTATCTCCATACATCAATGTATTGTCATCTCTAAGCAGAAATCTGAACGCTCTTTCTTTTTTCACTTCATCAATGATTTTCATATAAACGAGCATCCTGAGTCTGAGCTTCCCTGACTCTTTCCACTAAAATAGGCCTGACCTTAAGAGTTGCTAATAGAGATCCTGAATTACCAACTGATAAGTCAACTCTCAAAGATCTGAGTTCCACTAGCAATGGCAACTGTAGAACTTCTATATGAGCTAGAATACTCGATGACTTCCTACTAAGAGCATCTGCTACTATATTAGCCTTTCCCGGATGATAGTCGATAGTACAATCATAATCTTTCAATAACTCGATCCAGCGTCTCTGTCTCATATTTAACTCCTGTGTAAGTAAATACTTGAGACTCTTATGATCCGTGAAGATCTCACATTTCTCTTCATACAAATAATGTCTCCAAATCTTCAATGCGAACACTACTGCAACTAACTCCAAATCATGAGTAGGATAATTCAATTCATGAGGTCTAAGCTGTCGAGAAGCATAAGATATCACATTCCCATGCTGCATCAACACACAACCCAAACCTTTCCTCGAGGCATCACTATACACCACATATCCACCACTGCCTGATGGAAGAGTAAGCACTGGAGCAGTTGTCAAACACTCTTTAAGTTTATCAAAGCTTTGCTGACACTCCCCAGTCCACACAAATTTTGCATTCTTCTTCAAAAGTTTCGTCAACGGCGCTGCAATAATAGAAAATCCCTGAACAAAACGTCGGTAATAGCCTGCTAGACCCAAAAAACTCCGTATCTCAGTCGCATTAGTAGGAGGTTCCCAATTAACCACTGCTTCAACCTTTTTGGATCTACTAAAATGCCATCTGCAGAAATGACATGGCCTAAGAATAAAATTCTGTCAAGCCAAAACTCACACTTGCTAAACTTGGCATACAACTCCTTCCTCCTCAGAGTCTGAGTAATGATTCTTAGATGTTTTCTTCATGCTCATCTTCGCTACTAGAATACACTAAGATATCGTCAATAAACACAAAGACAAACTTATCCAAATAATGTTTGAATACCCGATTCATCAAGTCCATAAAAGCAGTTGGTGCATTAGTTAACCCGAATGGCATTACTAAGAACTCATAATGTCCATATCGAGTTCTAAAAGCCGTCTGAGGTATATCTCCTCTCCTTCTCACCTTTAGCTGATGATACCCGGATCTCAAGTCTATTTTGGGAGAATACCTTGGCTCCCCATAATTGATCGAAAAAGATCATCAATCCGAGGCAAAGGATATTTATTGCGAATGGTAACCTTATTCAATTTCCGATAATCGATACACAATCTCATGGAAAATCTGTTCTTCTTCACGAATAACACTGGTGCACCCCATGGTGGAAGAACTAGGCTTTATAAGCCTTTATCTAGCAGTTATTGCAATGTATCTTCAACTCCTTCACTCTACAGGAGCCATCCTGTAAGGAGCAAGGGATATAGGGGCTGTACCAGGAATACATCGATGCTGAAATCAACTTCTCTATCCAGTGGTAAACCAGGTAGTTCATCTGGAAATACATCAACAAATTCTCTCACAACAGAAACCTCATGTAATTCTGATGTACCCATACTGGTATCTACTATGTGAGCTAAATAGGCATCACAACCTTTCCGCAACAACTTACTGGCTCGTATTGCAGATATCACATAGGAGGGAACAAATCTTCTCTCCCTCTAAAGGAAAATTTTTGTCCATCCAGACCCACAAAATCCACAACTTTCTCATGACAATTACTGTTGCTCGATGAAAAGATAACCAATCCATACCCAAAATGACATCAAAATCATGTATCTCCATACAAATCAAATCTGCTAACAATCATGCTCACCAACACGGATTACACATCCTCTGTAAACTTGCTTAGCATTAAAGGAATATCCGACGGGGGTAGCAACAACTAACTCACAACTAGCTCCTCCTTCCTTCTCTATCGGCATGCAATGCAAAAGATTTTGAAACAAAAGAATGTGTAGCTCCAGGATCAATAAGTATTCGGGCATTCCGACCAAAGATAGACACCATACCTGTGATAACCTCTGGTGCTGCTAAAGCTTCTTGCTGCGTCATAGCGAACACTCTGCCTTGGCTCTAGGTCTGCTAGTCTGACCACCTGGAGCAACTCTACTCTGAGCACCCGAACCTGTGGTAGCTCCAGAAGTCTGACCATGAACCCCACTCTGACCAAAATTGCCTCTGGAATTCTGAGCTGGAGGGATAGCTGTCCTCTGAATCTATCCACTGCTATCATTAACATTAGGACAATCTCTCTTCAAGTGACCCACTTCTCCGCACAAAAAACAACCTTTAGTACCCACCTGCACTCTCCAGGATGATTCTTCCCACAAGTAGCACATGGTGAAAATCTTCTACCTCAAAGTTGACCTTGCTGACCACTAGGTGTCCTATCAGGTGGAGCTCTCACTAAACTCTGACTAACTGTTGGTCGACTTTGTTTTCTGCGGCTGTCCAGAACTCATCTGATAACTACCATTGGGTCTTGAGTCACCCCCTTTCTTACTCTGATTGCCTACTCCAAAGATCGATGCTCCTTGTTTCTCTTCCTCATATGAAATCTAGCCAATTGCCATTCTCTTTCTGCAAAATCTTACTTTTCTAGCAAAATCTGCCATCTCTGTCAAACTGTTCATAGGAAATAATCGATCCTAGATCTTAATTCTGCATTCAGACCGTAAGAAAATGATCCATCTTGCCATGTTCATGGTCTTTCAGATGTGGAACAAACTGATTGAACCAACGCATGGAAGGCGGTGTCATACTGATCTACTGTGCGGCTACCTTCAATCAACCTATAAAATTCTCTCTTTTTCTCATCCATAAAAGCAGAATTCATATAATTACTCATGAACTCCTTCTTGAACTTCTCTCCCAAGTTAACACATTAGTCTCTGAGAATTTACCTCTTACACTCTTCCACCATTTATCAGCAGCCTGCTCAGTCAAAAGTCGATACACATGGTGTCATTTCTGTTCATCAGTCAATCTCATCAGTTCAAAACCTTCTCAACTCTGTCCAAGAAATTCCCAGCTACAATGGGATCCTTCTTCCCATCAAACTCAACAGCTCCATTTTCTTTCACTCTTTTAGCAATATTATCTTCATTAATTATAGGAGCTACCTGAGCTGGACCATGACCCCATGCTGGAGGGTAAAAATACGGATAAGGGTAAGTACCAGAGGGAACATTAGGAGGAACACCTTCTGGAGGAGCAATAATAAGGTGGAGGGTAGAAACCCGGGGGAGGTGGGAGGTGCTGAAATGTTTCCCTGAGGTGCTGCAGGGGCTGGAGGAATATTACTGCTAGGAGGATGATGAACTGGAGTACTATCTCCGAAAACCGAGGCTATGGAATCTTCTACAACAGGATTAGGGTTCCCTTCAAAGGGTTCCCCATGATAAGAATTAACCTCCTCATCAACTGGAGGTGTCCTAGAAGGTTGGCCAACATTTGCTATCCTACGAGTACGGACTCGACCTGCACCTTGGACTCTGGGACGCGGAGGCATCTGAAAACACATGAAAGATGTCAACCGCTAAAAGACATAGAATAACTGATTAAGAAAAACAAATGTCTACAGAATTTATGAACCCTGGGCTCTGATACCAATAAATGTCACACCCCCGTCCCCTTAGGTAGGGTAGGGGTGAGACGGAGACTAGAAACTGGCAGAGTTTCCCCTGTAATATGGACTAATCCTCCAAATACAAAGAAAAATCTAAACTGAAATTATCATCATAACATATGATCTCCATGATCCAGCTCAACATAATATCCATGAAGAAGATACAACATCCTCAGTAACAAATAAAGGCCCAATGCCTAACATTAAACAACAAATTCTTCCAAGAAAAACATAACAATGGCACTCTACTGTTGGTACAACCTTTCTCTACTACTGGAGGAACGATGACGAAACAGCAGATGGAAAGGATAATCTACTAAACTGCTAAACCTGAAATGATAAGGAAAGGGGTAAGCTCACGCTTAGTGCAATGGATCACAGCTTAGTGCCGTGGATAAACAAGTAACAAGGTAGATCGAATAAGTATTTCAATATATCTAACAATTACTTGAAATCATAAATCTCATTTCTCATAAAACTCATACTGCTCAAGAATACTCTGAATAATAAAACACATTTCTCATAAAACTCATACTGCTAAAAAATACTCTGTAATAAATAAGTTGTGTATTCATCTATATGCACACTCTCATGACAATACGGCAAAGCTGACAACATGGGGCATCCCCACGGCAATAACTGGCATCAGGAGCAAAATTGGCAACATGAGACCTCATCTCACGGCAAATAAATTGGCACATATATGTACACGGGGTGCATCCTAACATGAAATCATTTCCAAAATCTATGCTCATATATCTCAAATCATGCAAGTTTCTCATATATCACAAATCATGCTTTCAACATAATCAATATTCGATCCATACTTAATACCAAAATATGTTCTTTCTAAAAGCAAAATCATTTAATGCATTACTTTAAGAATTCATTTAAGAAAACATACATACTATATACTTTTGAAAATATCAATGTTACAGGCTTATCCACGCACCTGGTGAGCTGACTACAGATAAAGGAACTAGGCAGCAGGACCGTCCCTGCTTACGGTATCACGATCACCTAAAAGACAAAAGAATTTACTATAAGGAACATAATCCTAACTAGAATAGATGAAAGAATATGCAGGAAACGTGGTTCGGTCGCTGTCGCAAACTAACGAAAATTAAGATTCGGAGGTCCGTTACTACTCGGAATGGTCTGAAATTCGCGGAGGAGACTCGGGAAGTCGGCGCGAAGATTCTGTCTGGCGCGTGGTGGCCACACGTCGTTTGCCCAGGCCGCACGTGGGCCTCACGTGCCGCCACATAAGGCATGCGTGAGCGCCACGCGCCGGTCGGATGAAGAAAATTCCGACGGCCGCGCGATTCTCTCCTCTTCCCGGTTCTAATGCCGCTGACGGTTCGTCGATCGGAGTTCCGGATCAACGGGAAATCGAGAAAAACCATAAAAAAGTTTCTTACCGAGATCTCTACAAAAATTGAGAGTTTCCCGAGATAAAACCACCACCAAAATGATCCTATCGACGAGATCTAAACTTTTCCTTAAAGACTCGGTCGGGTTTGAACTACGGATCGGCCGGATCGGAACCAAACCTCTAGTTCCCTTCTTTTTCTCTTTCTTCTTCTCTCTCTCCCTCACGTCTCTGCTTCTGACTTTTCTTATCTTTCTTTCTTTTTGTATATGCTGAATGGTGTGTGTGTGTGAAAAAAAATAAATAAATACTTATATGGCAAAATTCATTTGCCACCCTGAATTTGATTTTAACCGCATTTTTAATTCCAACTTCCACAAACTTAATAATTTAGTCCTTAAATGTCCACCCACCAAAAATAATAAAATTAAAAAAATATGGGTAAAAAAAAAATTTGGGGTGTTACACTTAGCACTAGGTTCGGACCTAGGCTTATTAAAGCCTCCACTGAATTCGCCTCTAGGCTTGTCAAAGCCCCATCTCGCTTCTCATTCGGACCCATTTCCCTTTCCATGCAGAAATAGCCTGAGTACTAAATCTGGATGTTGACTTTTTCTTGAGTTGCCTTTCTATCTTGATAGCCATGTGAAGCATATCCTCCAAATCAACATAATGATGCAACTCTACCATGTTTGCAATCTCTCTATTCAAGCCCCCTAGAAACCGTGCCATAGTAGCTTCTGCATCCTCAACTACATTTGCCCTGATCATGGCAACTTCCATCTCTGTGTAATAGTCCTCAACACTTTTGGTCCCATGATACAGATGTTGTAGTTTCTGGTAGCCTATCCTCCAAATCAACATAATGATGCAACTCTACCATGTTTGCAATCTCTCTATTCAAGCCCCCTAGAACCGTGCCATAGTAGCTTCTGCATCCTCAACTACTACATTTGCCCTGATCATGGCAACTTCCATCTCTGTGTAATAGTCCTCAATACTTTTGGTCCCATGATACAGATGTTGTAGTTTCTGGTAGCCTATCCTCCAAATCAACATAATGATGCAACTCTACCATGTTTGCAATCTCTCTATTCAAGCCCCCCTAAAACCGTGCCATAGTAGCTTCTGCATCCTCAACTACATTTGCCCTGATCATGGCAACTTCCATCTCTGTGTAATAGTCATCAACACTTTTGGTCCCCTGATACAGATGTTGTAGTTCTGGTACAACTCCCTATAGTAATGGCTGGGTATAAATCTCTTTCTCATGAGACCCCTAAGTTCTGCCCATGTCTGAACCGGTCTCTCATAGTTTTCTCCTCCGAGTAGAGACAAGCTGATCCCACTAAATCATAACATAATCGGTAAACTCAATTGCTGCCAGACTGATCTTCTTCTCGTCTGAGTAGTGATGACATTGAAAATCAATTCTATTTTCTTTTTCCCATTCTAAATAAGCTTCAGGATCATTCTTGCCTTGAAATGTTGGTATCTTGATCTGATGCTACCTAGATCACCATCTACATCTCCTCGCCTACCATATCCCCTCATATCATAATCCCCTCTTATAGCATCTAATGCACCTCTATCAAAAAACCGTCTATCTCTCCTATCATTCCTCCTATCAAACCTCTTATTAGGCCTCTTATCATGCCCAGGCTGAAATCTCTCCTCCACATCATCAAGACCATCAGAATCATCAAACTCATTTTCAGCTTCCTCTTCATCTGGTGGTACATATTGTGGTGGTACACGGCGAGGTGGCACATTGTGAGGTGGTGGTACATTCTGAAGTGGTGGTACTCTGGGACCGCTACCAGTTTGAATACTCTCTACACTCTTGGACAATCTCTCCAAAGCAGTATTCATGTTCTCCATCATATCTGTAAATTTCTTATCCAAAGCCTCAAGCTTTTCATCAGTAATTAGACCTGACATCTCAACACTAAACAAACAGATTAGAAATAACAAGAAAATAAAGCAAATATGTAAATCCTCACAATCTCACATGTTTACACTCGAATGATATCACTCCACTCGTGTTTGCGCTCTATTGGCTTTTACCCGATACTGTGCTCACAATCACTGCCTTTTACCACTCTTGAGTTCGTCCTTAATTCAAATGTGAACCACACTCAATCCAAGAATACAAACCAAATGTAGTCCTCAAGCTAGCATGAAACACAACAGACCCAACAATATATATATATATATAGGGCATGCGGAAAACAAAATGCGAACAGGAATAGTAATGACGGAGACTCCATCAATAATACTTAAGCTAGAGTAATTAGAAATAAGGAGTAAACAATTAGCACAATGGAAAAAAATAAGCATGCAAATTCACGGTCGTATGCAGTTTTGGGAGAAAATTTGGCACCTCTATAGAAATTTTGATGGAATACCCTCCACGGGCCCTTAAATGATAATATGGAACAAACTAGATTCAACCAAAATTTTTTACTTTTTTACTCTTTTTTTTTTTTTTTTTGCTCAAGTGATCACTATCACTCAAGTCCCTTTTTTTTTTTCTTTTTTTTTTTTGATAACGTCAGATGCTAATGTGGTTCTGATTTTAGAGGCTGATTTAGGTTCTGATTTCAGAGGCTGGTTTTCAAAGCCTGATTTCAGGGTCTGAATCCAGGGTCTGAATCCAGAGGCTGCGAGTCAGTGTCTGATTTCAGAGTCGAGTAAGGGTCTGCTTTCAGGGTCTGAATTCAGAGGCTAATTTTCAGAGGGTACTGGTCAGGGTCTGATTTCAAGGTCTGAATTCAGAGGCTAATTTTCAGAGGTTACTGGTCAGGGTCTGATTTCAGAGGTTACTGGTCTAGGTATGATTTTAGAGGCTACTGTCTGGGTCTGATTTCAGAGGCTAAGTTTCAGGGTCTGATCTCAGAGTCTGATTCAATGGTTAAGTTTCAGGGTCTGATCTCAGAGTCTAATCGCAGAGGCAGATTTCAAAGGTTACGTTTTAGGTCTGATTTCAAACTTCATAGGGCTTAGAAACAAAACACACAGCCGCCAAGAACATGCTTATTTCTTAACTAGGATGAACTGACAGGAAGAACAGAACAGAAAAATTCAGAACAGAAAAATGATAAAAGATGAACTGATATGCAGAACAACAAAAACCAGATCCAGAATATAAACAAAACAAAAACAGAAACAAGATCCAACAAGAACTGAAACGAAAATAACAAAGAACAAAATAAAAACAAAATCAAACAAAAGCAGAAACAAGATCCAACAAGAACTGAAACGAAAATAACAAAGAACAAAATAAAAACAGAATCAAACAAATTTCTATCTTTCCTTGGAACGCTGAGCTCTAGATACCAAATGACAAGAAACCCACTTGGATTCGAAATCCAAGCAAACCCCAAGCAACGGAAAGAACCCCACTTACAATATTTCGGCCATAGCCAAAGCTTTAAGTTTTTGAGTTTACAAATTCGTTGGTTGCCTCAAATGAAGAAGAAAGTAAGCTTAAATAGTGTTACAAAAAGAACCCTAAAGGCATAAAGACAACATGCCCCTAAAAAACGAATTACACAAATATATCAAGTCTTTAAGCCTTCAAATGCCTAGGAAACTTTATTCTAAACTGATTTGGGCCAAGTGAAATGGTTTTGGGCCCTTCCATCGAAGCCCACATGCATCTCTATTTGTTTGTTGCAGTCGGCCATAAAACTCTGAACTAATCCCGCCATTGCTTCTCTGAGTCTTTTGGTCCTCTGCCTCGTAATTGGCCCTTCTGGTACTTGTAATGCGTCCTTGGTTTGTTGTCGGCCTGGATCATGTCAACTTCTCACTTCCAGGATTTAGGACAGGAGTTATCTATTCCTATAATGAGTGTGTTTTGGCAGCTGCAAAAAAGTTAACAAGATTTTCTTCTATGTCTACCCTCACTCAGAGGCTCCTAATTTTCATGCTTTCAGATACTAAGTTCATCCAGGAATATATGGAGACCACTAGAAGGAGGATAAAGAAAATGTATGATTCATTTGTGGCAGGTTTGAAACAATTAGGAATCAGGTGCTCAGAGAGCAACGCTGGCTTGTACTGTTGGGCTGATATGAGTGGACTAGTCCCCTCGTACAGTGAGAAAGGGGAACTTGAATTATGGGATAAACTTTTGAACATCACTAAGATCAATGTTACTCCTGGGTCAGCCTGCCACTGCATAGAACCAGGATGGTTCCGGTTTTGTTTTAACTGCTTTAGCTCAGGAGGATATCGCTGTTGTTATTGAGCGGATCCGAAAATTTGCTGAAACTTGTAAATCTGCTAGTTAAAATGTTGAGAGAGATATTGTAGTTAAACGAAAGTTTGAGTTCAGCTGTATGGGAACTCCTTACGAATTTAACAATGAGTTTACATTCTGGATTTTGTTAAATCATGTACATCCTCAAGTGTTGGAATTTGGAAAACAGTGGGGGTTGAGCTCTTATTCCTGTAAAAAATTCAGTATTAGCTGGCGCTTCTTCCTCTGCAATCCTTCGATCATTTTGATGCTATTTCCAAAGAAGCAGCATCCAGAAACCATCTTCTCTAATTCCTGTTATAGTTGCATTCAAGAATGAGTAAAGTTTGTGAATTTTCTTGTTCAAAATAGCAGATAGAAATATTATCTTGTTTCCGTGATAGTGTCAAAAGGAAAAATATACGATTACTGTTTCTGTTTCTATGTTAAAATAGCTATTGATTGCTAACATACATCCTAGTTCTACTGTTGTCTAAGAGAAAATGCAGTGCTAGAGACAGTAAAAAAGAAGCACGAGCACCAGTTTACTTACCATTGACAGATTCTGCTTTCTCAGTTGAACAGCTTTTCTCTGGTAACTCGTCCTGCGACTCATCATTATCAGCTCTCCAAGTGTTGTTGGCCTCCTTATAATGACAGTGCTATTGCCTTCACAACCAAAATATGTGCTATTCTCCTCTTGTAGAACAATAGATTCCTTCTTGGAGTACCCAGCCTTTTCAAGGAAACTGGATTTGGGTGGGAGCAAAGGAAAGAGGCATTGCAAGAAAGAAGTCCCCACAAGGCTGGAAGTACCAGTAGCATAGCTGCTTGTACTGATTTCTACTTGGGAAGCTGGTGATGAAGGTATCCCCAATTCATCACTTGTGTTATCACTCGAGACAGATCTCCCCACTGGAACAGCAGAGGAAATAGCTACTGATGGTACAAGACAGTTTGCAAGGAGAGAGGGAGCTGAGCTGAACGAATCATCTGTATCGAAATCAAATGATCCATTTCTTTCATCATGATCATCATCACTGTCCTCATCATTGTCGTAATCAACACCATAATAGCCCTGTGAGTACACTGGAGGTGGTGGCAAGGCTAAGAGCTTTTCTGGTGCGTTTGGAAGTACTGCTGGCAGCGAGAAATAGAGTAATGGCGTTCCAGGCTTTTCCTCCCAGTCAAAGGGTATCGAGGCAATGAGCTTGACTGGAGGAGTTACAGTTGGACTAACTGAAGTAACCCTGGGTCTCCAGTCTTTTTTTGGTATCCCAGGCTTCTGTTCCCAAAGAAAAGCGACTGCTGGCGCTTGCCTGACATGCTTTCTTTTGGGATGTTCCGCGACCTCCGTCTCTGCCATTCCGGAATTAAAGCTACAATCCCATAAGCATTGCTCTATCAGTACTGTTTCTTTCATTTATATATAACTTGTTTACTAAGTGGATTAGAGAGTAGGAGTTTGCTAACTACATTTTTATGTCTGATAAAATTAGGCCTACCTGCTCTATCACTTTAAGGATGTATTTGTTTAGCGGGGTTTGGTGAAAGCCTTTTTCCAGTGCATTACAAGGCCAAGCTTATCGACATAACTGGTTAATAGAATAATATTAAGGTTCTAAACTTTAAATAAAGTTGACGTGGAACTGTGGAAGTCCCACGTATAAATGATTCTTTGAACACCATTTGTAAAAAAAATTTAAAAAAAAAAAAATTTGAACTTTACTTTTTACGAAAATCTTCCAAACACACTCATATTGGCTTAGCTCCTTCATTTCCAATCAACTTTTTCTTCCTCCATGCGTCTTGTTCAAGATACCAACAGATGTGCTAATTACTGCATTCTAATCTTTTCTTCAAACATTTAGATCTTCATCTCCTAATGAATCACAATTACTTACTTCTAGCCTTTTCTAGTTTGTTAATTGTGAAGATGCTGACTGGCAGTTCTTGGATACGCCATTTTTCTTTCAAATGTGGAAATTGGGAGTCTCAAAAACTTGGTTCCACGGAATCCATTACACAAAAAGAAAAGATAAAAACTAAGCTGACAGACAGAGAATGTAAAAAGAACAAAGTTTCGAATAATGTGATTTTATTTCATAAGAGAAAAAAAAATAATGTTTTGACACTTTTTTATATTAAAACCCTAAATAATGTGAAATTATTAAATTATGGTGATTTGAATTATTAAAATATCATAATTATCATTAAAAAAAAAGAAAGAATACAAAATTAAATCTGTTTCTTCAATTAAAACAAACAAATCCGGAAAATAAGAAAGGGAATTTCTAAATGTGATTAGAGGCATTTCACTACAAGAAAAATGGTGTTAAGCATCCAATCTTTTAGCGTCGTAACAAACGATGTCGCAAAAGGTACTTTTCACGTCGCCAATTTTTACGATGCCTAAGTCATGATTTTTAGTATCACCAAAATTTGACGAAGCAGAAAGTATGATTTTTCTTTGCCAATTTAGTGGCGGCGCTAACAAGTCAAAAAAATTCATAAATGTTTTTTAATTTGACTTCTAGCATTGCCTATAAAAACCAATAAAAATTATTATTATTTTCTATTTTGATTTTTAGCATCACCAAAATTTTGATGTTGCTAAAAACCTTTGACTTTTGGTATCACCTATAAATTGACGACACTAAATGTTAAGAAAAACCATTATTTTTAATTTGACTTTTAGATGCTAAAATTAGCAAATATTCCCACTAGTGAAAACCTTTAGCGACGTCAAATTTTGGCAATGCTAAAAATCATATTTTTCAATAAATATTTGTTTTCCTTCATTTATACTCATTCTCTCTATTTTCTCTCCTATTCATTTTTTCTTAGTTTTATTGTTTCATTTTTGTGTTTTATGTTAACATCTTATATTTTTATTTTATTTTTGTTTATAGAAAAATAAGATGAAGATAATGAAAATGAACATGAGATGATGAAAGTTAAGATTGAAGAAATTGAAGATAAAGATAAAGATAAAGATGAAGATGAAGAACATTAATGAAGATGAGGATAAATAACATTAATTTTATATTTAAATATTTCATATATGTAATTTATCATTTTATTTTTGTTTAAAGTAATAATTTTGTAATTTATGTTTAATATCAATAATTTTTTTTTTGATAAATTTTTAATAAATATATTATTATTTGTAACAATTTATAAATAAATATATTAGAATTTAAGAAAATAAGTTACTATAAATTAAAAATAAATTATTGTAAATTATAATGAATATTAATTATTTTTAAAAAATTTAACTTTTAGCGTCACCAAATTGGCGTCGCTAAAAGTGACGGTAAGAGTTAAAATTTTGTTGCTATGAGTTAACTTTTAGAATTGTAAAATATTATTTTTAGCTTCGGAGTTTTGTGTCGCCATTCGGTGTCACTAAACGTTTTTGCGTTGCTGGAGACTATGGAGTTGCTAAGGAGTCATGTTCTTATAGTGTTTAAAAAAATAATTTAGGGATGATCTGCTGAGGCAAACTGACATAACGAGTCAAAAACATATGCATATTCTTGATAGCATCGAATCAATATATTAGGGGTCGAAAAAGGACACATGTAACTCAAATTATGGTCTTTAAATCCACATACATTGGCAATGTATGAGCAATTTAAGCAAATCAAATAACACGTAGCATTTCTTTGAACATTTTCTGTAAAGCTGAATTTAGGTTGCCTTCCCAACGTCCTTCTTTATCGGTCACCTGCACTTTGTGCAGCTTTGGTATGATTAAGGCTCCTTTAAAAAAATCTTCATATTTTGATTCTCACACACACAAACTTGTTCCAAGTATCAGAATTCAAGAGTGTAATTCCCCAAACAAAAATTTTCAAGACTTATTAAATAACTAAGTTGTTGGAGTTGGTGTTTGTAGTATCAATCCTAATTGTACATTTATTATTTATTAGTAATATAACTACATTTTCATTTCATACCTTATTAATAATATTGTCATTATGCGTATTAGATTGATGTATAGATATGCTAAGAATGACATCGACCAATTTTATAGTAATACTGGACATTAGGTGGTCCGACATTGGGATAAGTATTACTATTGTAAACTATTCTTAACGTAAATATTCATAGTCGTGGGTTTTGGAATAAGGTCGAATTCCTATAATCTATAAGACTAGCACATGTCGTATATTGGAATTGAAGTTCCAATAGTTTAACTCGATGTACCATGAGTTTTGAAAACTCGTAGACGTGTGGGTATTGATTGGACCGAATACCGAATGACTCACAAGTGATTCCTAATACTTGAAAGTACACACCACCATCAATAGTAATCTTCTCGAATCGAGTAGCATATGTAATCCTATAACTATAGGAAAATATTGATTTTGTGTGAGATTCTCCATACTTTAATTCCATATATGTCATAAACCTTTAATGGTATGGCCTCTAGATGTTCGTTGGATGTGAACTGATGCACTCAGTAATCAAGTGCGAAGCAAGATAGGATATGTCGGCCCGTAGTGTACCACAATGGGTTTAGGTATCCATGTAAGTAAGTCACGATTTCTAAAACTTTGGCCAAAGTCGACCACCTATGGTGGATCACATCAGTTGTGAAGAATCATGCACATATCGACAGGAGATGTGTGCATCAAAAACTTGACAGTGTAATCTATGTTTTCTGAGCACAACTCGGATAGCCTACGACGGAGGGATTATTAAACATATATGTAGGGGTGGCAATTTGGGTCAGGATTCATTTATTCGTTCGATTCGATTCACTTTAAAATAAATATGAGTTTGGAAAAACAGATTCAATTCGTTTATTCATTTAAAATTCGTTTATTAAACGAATCATAAACGAATCGAATCTGAATCGAATTCGTTTAATATCCGTTTAATTAAATTACAAATTAATCATTATAACTTTTAACTAAAGTGTTTAAGAAGAAGGATATTTTAGTAATTATCTATAACCTAAAAAGTTTACTATATAAAGAAAAATTCTAAACTTAAAACTTGACCTAAATTCTCTCTCACTCTCAGCCGCTGCCTTCTCTTCTCCCCCACAACAAGGACTCTGCTGCCTTTGCTGATGTGTTCAGTGTGACCGTCCACTTCGACCCTTGATGGGTACTTGACAAAGCCGATTCAAGTTAGAATCGATAGAGACTTTGAAAATGCATGGTGGGCTCTCATAACATCTATGAAATTGAAAACAAATTCAGCAACAAACCCACTTTCCTAATTTAGCATACATTAAAATCTCTCTCTCTTCTGCTTCTCAAGTCTTGTTTTCCCTTTCTGGGTTATTTTTATTTTGTGATTTGTTGGGTGATTTTGGCCTCATAAGTTGTTTTCTTTGTTTGTCTAATAAAATAAAAGCTTTTGCAGGTGTGTTCTATATGCTACTCTTGATTGATTTTATCAGTTTTGAGTTACACCAGCCTCTAGAAATTTTTATCAATGGTGAGAAACTTGTACTTTTATCTTATGGCTTTATTTATTTATGATGAAAGTTTTTATTTGTAATTTGGTCTTAGTTCTAAGTTCTTGTGTGGAAACTTTCATCGATTGTGAACTTAGATCTCAATGCTAGAGCTACAGTGCAGAAAATGAAGCAGTGGTGTGATGTTGCTTGTGAACGTGGGATCCCAATGGAAGAATTATGGAAGTGATGCCTACTTTTTTTCCTCAGAAAATTTCCAGTTTTAGTGCCATGTAGACCCGGCCACAGTTCCGGTTCGGAATCGGAACCGAACCGGAACCGAACCGGAATTGGACCGGTTCGGTTGGGGTTCCACCCCAACTCGAAACAGTGGAACCGTACGGTTCCACCGGTTCGGACGGTTCCAACCGGAACCGAAAGGTTCCGGTTGGAACCGTCGGGAACGGCTAGTAGCCGTTTGGCTCCCTGCCAAACGGCTCCCTGCCAAAAAAAAATAATTAAAAAAATATTTTTATTATATAAAATAAAAATTACTAATGTACCCCCTAATAACGGTAATAAAATGGTTATATTTAGGGGCATTTTTGTATTAAAAAATTCTAAAATTCTATAAATATGATTCATTTTTCATAATTTCATCACACCAAATTCTCAACTCTCTCATTTTCTATAATTCTCTTATTCTCAATCTTACTTCAATACAATTCTCTTATATTCTTATTCTCAATTTATTTAGTTGTTAATTTGTTATCATTCGCATCGCAATTATTCAATTTTCTTATTTTTCTTCCTAATTTCTCAAAAAAAAAATGGCAAGCTCATCCGAGAACATAATGTCAAATATGCCAACCCAAGAGAGCGGCCCTAGTGTCAGTGCACAATCACGGCCCTAGTGTCAATTGCTCGAAGCCATTACTGTTATGAAGGTAAAATGGTTGCATTATTTTAGAGAAAATTCCTTTACTTTACTTTATATGCTGCTGCTGTTTTTGATCCTAGATTTAAATTAGAAGGTTTGAATGGTGGTTTACAAGCTTACTATGGTTATTTAGGAATATTAGATGACATTGATATTACGAGCATAATGACGAAATTAAGAAGTGATTTAATTATTTTATTTAATGATTATATTGTAAGATATAACTTAGGAACATTAGGTCAATCTAGTAGTAGCGAACCGGTAATTCAAACGAGACTTAGTGCAGGGGATCGTTGGTTATTGCAACGAAATAAAAAATCTAGGGATACGACAACTAATAATCCTGAATTAGATAATTATTTATCTACAAATTTTGAGTTTTCTAATGAAAGTTTATGCAGTAAAAATTTTTAAAATCCTTGAATGGTGGAACCGGCATCAAAATATATATCATGTTTTATCTATTATTGCTAAAGAGATCTTGGCAGCACCTATTTCCACCGTTGCGGTTGAGCAAGCCTTCAGCTTGGGAGGTAATATATTGGAAGCTAGGCGATCTTCATTACATCCAACACTCTAGAAGCAACAGCTTGTGTGGATGATTGGACTCGAGCTGATCTGAGACAACAAGAAGATGCCCCCGATGATTTTGAAGATTTGTTCGATAATGCTTCTGCAACAAGTGCAAGCGGAACCGGAGCCGAAGGATCAACTGATAATGATGATTGATAATTGTAAAATTATAATTTACAAAGGGGATATGTCTTAAACTTGTAATGAAACTACGTGAGCTTTGATTCCTCTCACCCTTGGAGGATACGTAGGCAACTTAAATTTTTAAAAATTTAAGCTCAAGCTCTTCAATGTAATAAATTTTTTTTATTTATAAATTTAATCTCATTTTTTTTAATTAATAATTTTTTTTTATTTAAGCTTTGATTCCTCTCATTTTTTTTAATTAATAAAAAAAATAGAACCGAACCGGAACCGAACCGCCGGCCGGGTCTAGTGCCATGCTTATTTGTTTTCATGTCTATTTAACATTCTTTAATAGAGATGAGAGGAAAATGTTGCAATAATATTGTAATGGATTTTAATTATTATTATGAAATAATATAATTTGAATTCTGAATGGGAGCCTTTATTTTTAATTTATAACAATGAATATGTTATTGATTTTGTATTTAATATTTTAATTTTGATTAAACGAATTGAATACGAATATTCGTATATTAAATTCGAATTTTATTTAAACGAATAAACGAATCGAATACGAATATTCGTTTATTAAAACGAATCGAATCCGAATCCTAATATCAGGATTCGTTTAATAAACGAATCGAATTCGAATTTAGTACATTATGATTCGATTCGTTTATTATTTGTCACGAATTCGATTTGTTTATTCGTTTTGCCACCCCTACATATATGAAGACCTCAACTTATATAGTTCAGAAAGGTCATTCGTATTCTTCGCTAATTCGAAGATGGCCGAATTAGCAATTATATTCAGAGCAGCTGGCAGACCTCCGCATCACTGCTCATCTTTCCAGTAATATAAGTAGCATGAGCTATGTAGTCATTATCTGATCTTTCTAAGATATACATGACAAGTCCAGATCCTTATCAGTAACAGGACTGCCAGCAGCAGCCAAGTTATCACCTAGATTTTTCATCTCAAGGTAATACTCAGTGATGCTCATGCCTTCTTTTCTAGTAGTATGAAGCATGTGTTTAAGATTCATGACTTTGGCTTGCGATTGTGTGCCAAATTGATTAGCTAAGGATTTCCAAACATCATAGGAATGGTTAAAATTGATCATAAAACTAATTAAGAATACCTTCAGTCATTTAAGATAATAACCAGACAAGTAGAATTTGATCCTGAGATTTCCAGATCTAGTAAGCAGGAGTAGTAGTATTTTGTTCTGTGTCTCCAGTTCTGGTTGCAATGAATGGAGGTGGTGCTGCAACGGTTCCATCAATGAACTTTTCAATTTGATTGGTGTATTGAAAGTGAATGAACATGTTGATGAATTATTATTCATCAATGGAGTAACATTTGCATTCGATGATGATGCAAAATTGGAGAGATTGATTGCTAGATTTTGATCAGCCTTTGAGCCAAGCTCTGATACCAAATAAGAAAACGTATTCAACAAGGAATTAATGTCTGGATGCTAAGAAAATTCTTTGGATTGTAACTGAAATTTTTTTATTAATGACTAATGAATCTATCTTAGTATATATGCATGCTTAACAAACTAGGTAACTAATTTCATTTTAAACAGCCAATCAAATGCAGCCAATCCCAACTAACTACTGCTGACTCAGCATAACCATTTTGCACTCCTCTGCTGTATTTGCTGAACTGTCGTGGCAGTGGGAAGATCAGGTACAGCAAGTGTATCTTCAGTAGCTGTAGAGTTGCATACATGAGCTTCCTTAACAATTTAGTATTGCTGATGGTGAACACCTACAAAAATTCGTATTGCTGATGGTGAGGCCGCTAGAAGCCGAAGCTAGGATTTCGGCCTGAAAGAACTAATTGGGAAATTTGACAGCTTGTTTTCAAAAATACAATTCAGCTTGTGTCAGACAACATCTTTATATATATATATATATATATATATATAAATAGCGTGGGACCTGTTCTTTACACTAGTAAAGTAAAATTAAAATGTTATTTTCTCATAATAATAAAAGATTTGAGAAGATTATTAATTATGAATATAATTTATTTTTTTTAATAATTGAAAGAATAACTTTATGTGACGCTTTAGTATGTAGCGTTTTAAAAACATCCTACTTGCCGTTTTAGTAAAAAAAAACGTGAAATATATATATATATATGTATACATGTACAAAATTCAGATATATATATATTATATATATATGATGCTTTAGGAAGATTATATTTGATATGACTTTTTATAAACGTAAAAGAACATTGTTAATTTAAATTTTGAATAGGGTTTGGTCGCATTTAAAGTAGATTTTTTTGGGATTAAAAAACTAATTTGTGGAGAACATTTTAAAGTAGTTAAATTATCTGAAATATTTTTATTTTATTTCAAAATATTACTTCATTTCTTTCAAAATACAACTTTAAAAAACTTGTCTATTAAAGTAATGTTAAAACTTTTAACACAACTCTTATTGGCAACCAAACACCTATGTTGACGGCTGATTCTCGTCTCAGATGCAATATGAGAATATTGCTTCAGGGACAATCCTCCTTCAACAGTGAATTTGTTTGGTTCTGGGAAACCAAAAGTAAACTTTGATAAAAAAAAGGGGATGAACACACAGATCAACAAAGAGATTTAACGTGGTTCGGTGGATAAAATCCAACCTATGTCCACCGGCACAAAATGAGAGGGGTGTTTTATTACTGAAATGTGCTCGGCCGACATGTTTTGTGGTCGGTCAGTGTTAAAACCGAGCTGTTGTGTGTCTAAAATTACAAAATAACTTTTGTCTTTTCTCTCTTTTTACAAGAAAATCGATTCCAACCTCCCAACCCTTTACAAATGTGTTGTCCCCCTTATTTATACTAGTAGAGAGGCAGTGCTACCCTCAATCTTGATGATGTCACCCATGTGGACTCATTTATGAGCTCTCTTCCCCGTAAGGCCACTTGGCTGAAAATATCTTCTTCTTTTATTGTCATGTCTCATCACTTTATCTTGTATTCTGCTCCTATCAGAGAGATGTCCCATCACCTTATCTCTTAAGAATGAGGTGGTGGAAAATATCTCATCCATCATATCGGTTTCCAGGAGGTCGGCAGAAATTGTCCTCTGAATGGAGAATGTTGTTACCGATCTGATAATGCCCGACCCCGTGCTGAAGTGGTCGGTCCTTACTCACAATGTGGTCGGCCATTACTGCTAGCATATGACATGTCATCTGGTCGGCTCGGTATCAAGAGTCTGGTCTTGTGAGGGCTGGTCCTCTATTCGGAGGGAAATCCCCTTTCTACCCTTGCCGCACTGTTCAAATGCCTTGATGTTAGAAAATACCATCAACATCTGTCTCATAGTTCTTAGTTCCAACGAGTGTACGAGTTGGTACCGGGATCTATAAAAAAGAGTGTTATTGCCTGATAAACTGGTGGCCGGCCTCTGAGATCCAAGAGAAGAAAATCACCTCAATCCAAAAATCATCTTGCCTCTGGTGCATCCTATGTGCTCGGTCAGACATCTTTCCAAACGTCTTTTCCAGAAGGATGTCGTTCCTCGAGATGTGCAGTTGTCACTTCCCATTAAACTCCCATCAAATCATTTATAGGGTTTTATTTGAGCCTGATATTTTTCAACCATCGGCTAGTATCCCGCCAAAAAACAAATGAATCGACCACTCAGTGCCAACTCAAAAGACGCTCAATCTCAACCGCTCATCCAATTATGGCAGATCATTTCTGAATGTGACATGTGGCATGCATTTGTGGGTACCCCTCAATCTGACGGTCAAAAACACTCCAAATCGATTATAAGAAAGGAAGATGTGCACATTTTTTTCTCTTTTACAAAAACCTGATTTCTCAAAACTACGAGAGCTCTCTGCATCTGAACTTTGACGAACTCACAGCCGACCAGATTACTCAGATCAACTCTCACCTCTTCATCACAAAATCAAGTAAGTTTTTTGTTCGACCCCTTTTATTATGCAAACTACTTAATTTCTTTTGTTTCTTTCATGTCGCCTGCTTATTGCTTATGTTTATTTGTGACTTTGCTTGTTTCGGGTATGGGTATGATAGAGTTTCGCGATATATATGACCGAGGTAGTTTGGGTTACGTGTTTGGTTTGATGTAGCTAGGAAAAATCTTGCTATTTGTGGCTATTTCTATGACACATAGAGACCATAATCTTAAACTCTTAGAAGTTTAGAATAGTTTGTAGGGATTTTTAGGGGGAATACCAGGTAACGCAGCGGAAGCGGCGGAAGATCGAATCTTCCGATTTCAAAATTTTTTCTCGGATTAATTAAATAAACATATTTATTTAACTTTCCAATAATCAAATTATGAAATAAAATTTCAAATGAATCATATTCAAGTGAAATTACCAAATTACCCTTATATGGTATTTTGTCCATTTTAGTCCGAAATTGATCTAATCAATTTTGAATGATTCTAAATCATTTCTAAGATGAACTTATCATGTTCAAAACATCAAAACACCAAAAGCAACAAAATCCCCAATTTTGTTCATTATGGCCGAATGCTCCCAATAGGGTGCCATTTGTGCACTTTGTCATTTCATGCATCAAAACACATCAAGATGTAATCCAATGAACATGAAACTTTATATGCATCATATACACATCCAAATGCACAACATATATGAAAAGCCCCAAATTTGGAATGGTCATGAACCCTAATTTCTCAATTTCATCAAATTGGACAAATTAGACCAAATGGTTAAATCCAACACTTCAATCATCTTTCTTCCATCCAATCAAAGTCTAAACACAATGAAACAACTCAAGATCAAATCTAGGTCATCTTAGAGTGGGTCAACAACTCTAGATTAGCAACATGGTTTCCAAAACCTTAAAAGAAAGCTTATAACTACAATAGTCACAACCTTCCTTCATCATACATGCTCAACACTTCCATCAAAACTTCCATCAACAAAAACACAAGGAATAAAGAAAGAACGAAATAACCTAAGAGCATCATATGTTAAAGCCTAGATCCTAAGGAACATTTTCCTCTCTAATAGTAAGTTGGAAAAACTTACTAAAATCCAAGCTTCTTTGATTTCTTCTTTCTTTCTCTCAAGCTTCCTTGTCTCCATTAATGGTGTTTTTCTTTAAAGTGTATTAGGTTATCAAATGAAATGAAATGAAAACAATTTATACTTGTGCAAGACAAGCCTTGACCGAAATTCATTAAGCCAAATTCAAGAAATTGTAATTTCAATTTCATTTCACTTATTACTTTATCAACTTGCATAAATATCTCAATACAACTTTATTAGATATTTATTTAAGTCAACAAATGCAACTAAGATAAATATAACTCTTATATTTAAATGTCATGGCCGAAATTAATAAGAAATAAAGGAAAAAAAAATATTTTCATTTTCAAACAATTTTGAATAAATATCTTAGGAAGTCAAAATCAATTTGACAACCTTTTCCTTTAATGTAAAGTCAAACTTTTACACTTATAATCATTTCCTAACTTTATCATTTGGTGATATATTTATATTTTAATTATATTAATTATTTAACAATTAAATAATTAAATAATTAATTAAATACAAATATATCAAATATATGTATATATTTACATTAATATCTCAAATACATATATTGATGATATATGTCAAATACCTTTATTTGACCATTTATTAATGTGTATTTAATAATATCATATATTAAATACAAATACACATTAATTAGGAAATGACGGTTCGGCCCGTTCGCATGTATTTTTCGTTTAACGATTAAACGATTTATAAATAATCATCATTATTCATAAATGTTGCTCTAGTGCTCTACGAGTATGTTCATTATTGAGACTCTCTAGATTCAGGTATATCCGTCATGAAATCCAATTTCATGTCCATAATCTATCCACCCGTAGATTATGACGATCACGGATAATCTCGCTGAATCATACAGGTCGAGGTCATTGCATACGTATAATCCTCTCGTCACATGTATCCGGATAATCCCAGAGTATAGATGTAAACGCAAATCTCTATAGGTATTATCCCGTCGACGTATCTATTAACAATCTCTAAATAACATTCGGAACTTACTTCCGAAGTATACTGTGGCCACAGATTTAACAGACTGCTAATAGTATATGGACTACCTATGCTCTGTACACAGAACTGACGGATCCTATCTTGACACACACAGGATATCCTGAGGATCTGTCCACACCCAACGAACAGGCGGAGGTCTGATCTAAATAGATCGGTGACGTGACTGCCATCTAAGTGTGGAGGATGTCTCATACATCCACAGTGGTATCTCAAGTCGAAGGACCACTATGCTACTCAACCCAAGAAGATTCTTATTGACGTTGATTGTACCATCTATTAAGAATCTTCGGTGAGCCGTTCAGTGTTATCTATTATAAACACCTACACGTCTATACGAGTCTCCCTAGACTCATGGTTCACTGGGATAAACCATCGGACCAAGTCTCGATATACGACATGTACTGGTCTCAGCAGATTTGACTAACCGACCCGTGTTAGTGAATCTTGACCAGGAACTTTATTTGATAATATACATATATACATATCTATATATATATAGCAATAACACTTCCCAATGTCAATTACAAACTATCTTTGTAACTGCGTATTGCATTATATATTATCGGGTCTTTGTCTGATATATACATATCACTAAATCACATTTAGTTTCAATCTAATCATAATCAGATCGAATACGTATATAAAAACAAGAGGTGCAACCAATAAGTAAGTAGTATTATGGAATAAGGGGATGTTCGTATTCATGAATCATACATAAATACGGTCCGGATTGGCGCTCTGAGCACCAACCCCAACAATTTCTCCCACTTGCTCTTGTGCCAATCCACGGTATCATATCATATACACGTCTCAATGTGTATCATATGCACATGGCCCTCAAAAGCTCACCAGTACTTAAGAGGTAAGAAACAAGTCCGCTATGACATATTGAGGTTGTCAAACAAACTCCATCGTTTCCAATAGTCAGCATTGTTCATATTCTGTATAATCTAGATTATACATTAATATGACTCTAATGCTACATCGGTATTGTGCTACAACTACTAAGTTGTCCAAGTATTTAGGGATCAAATCCAAAATACTATGGGGACAACCGCAAGCACAACACAAATTTAAAACTTCTAATTTATAAGGTCACTTTCCAACTTCATAAGTCAATACTTAATAAGTTGCATCTAATTCCACTGAAAAGTAGAATCCTTCGTGACATTCATACTACAACTTTGTGACTCTTTATGACGTAGACTGTCTAACGTCATAATTAGTCTCAAAACTAATATGACCATAATGGTCGCAGATAGTATTCTCCATGAATCAGAAACTCGTTCTTAATATCTCAAAGATCGCAAAGAAAGTGTTTCAAGATCCATCATATGGTCTATAGGATACCAAATAACTCATATCAATTATGATTAAATTGATATCTTTAATCGCACATAATAAAGTATTCATTATGTCATCATCAAATGATACACAAGATTGATCAGACATTCTAATCAATATCTCTTTCTAAAAAGGAATCATCCTTTACGAAAGATGAATACTATATACAAGACACAATTAACTGTCAAACAGTTATACTAACTGTCATACAGATAGCCTAGCTATGTCCTTTATTAGATCATATCTAATGTACGAATAATAGGAGTATCTCACAAGTCTCCAAGTTTTATATCATATATAAAAATTTATATCAAATATAACAAAAGACTACTCCCACTGCTTTCACGGAGTAAAGAAGACTTAGGTAAATCTTTTACCTTACAAACATCTCATTATTACTATAATAATGATAACGTTGTTAAGATATATAACACTAGAAAGTAATTTGTACGCTCCCACTAACCCTTCTAATCACATATGTATTCTCTATACTTTGACAAGATCAGACAATCTGACGATATCATAAATAGAGAACACAGATTTCTGGAAGACCTATATGAGTCTACAATAGGCTCTATAAGCTAGCATACTAAACTGCGATCTCAGCAGAACACAAACTCTAAGGCCATTCCAGAATGAACTCTTCAAACAAAGAAATCACAATTGATCTCTTATCTGAATAAGTCATCCAAATATGCCACTTTGCATTCTTTAGCTAAAATGTACAGTTTAATATCAACATTAACCAATATATCTTCAATTGTTCAATCAGTGTGACTAGAGATAAGTTTTCTCAGAATCTACAATAGATTGCTGAGTAAAAACATTTCTCACTGTCATACTGTAAAGGTAAAACCTTTAATAAGCTCACATTGCTTTCGCTGCGCAAACAATTAGCACATATCATGAACTGATTCATAATGAAAGCTTAATCAAGTTCAAAACTTGATCGTAGTAAGCTATGAAAAATCTTAGATCTATGGTCCAATGGTGAACTTCCAGAATGGATATCAAATATCGCTTCTACTAAAGTTATAGGATAATTTTCTTTGGTAAGAAAACAACAAAATCATTAAGTATCAAATACTCGTAAATTATTCTGATATCCTATTAAACTTATATAGAATAAGTATAAGAGTTGTTTCATCTTATTAATTACGTAGTTCCATTTATAATTTATCATTCTCACATTTGACTTCAGTAAGTCAAGTCTTTTCTACAATAGATAACATTTGATGTTACACACCAAATAATAAAACAATTTTATTACTTAGGATCGTAGGAAAGATATTCTATTAAATAGAATACAATATTCTATTAAACAGAAATAATGATAAACTTTTACTTATACCAACGAGGCGTAAGTAATTTCCATTATATAAACTATTATATATAAGAAATATTCAAATCTTAAACTTTTCAAGATTCGAATTTTCTACCTATACATACCATATATGCAGCTGTAGAAAATAATGGAACATTAATTAAAGAGATGAATTAGTGTTACTGGAGCATAACCCTAAGAGTATTGAAACTAATTCGGTAACATTAAATATCAAACGAATCAAATCATATAAGATTTGATTGCTCCCACTACTTAATTCCACCAAGATGGAATCATGGAAGAAAATATATTAAGTAAGAATCATATTCACTTAATAACCTTAGACTAATTGCTTTTTAATTCATATGTTTGATCGTATCAAAAATCTTTGAACTGTTCAAAGACATGTAATGAATTTTGAGGATCAAGTTTTCTAAAAGCTTTAGATTGAATATATTTGAACAAGTCAAAAATGTTCAATCTACGTTTCATCAGAACAGATTGAAAGTTTTTGATACTTTCAAGACTTTCAATACGTGTTCCTTCAGAACACGTAACTAAGTTATGACATTTCATCAACTAAGTTACGAAAAAAAGAAAACTACCTTAAGCAATTATATTATTATTAAAAACTACATACATCCAATGTATCAGTTAAATAAATCTGGTGGTCCAATGACAATCATTGGTTAAACGAGATCTTAATCACTTTCCTGAATACAATATTCATTAAATGGGTAAAGGATATATGGTGTGATCTAGTATCAAACCATCCTTTACCATACGGAATAAGCATCCAATGCTTAAGTAATTAAACTCATAAAGCACCGTTCTAAATTATTTATTTTACGAATAATTTTTCTTAATGTTTATCTCTGCGTCAATGAAACTACTAGTTATTATAAAATATGTAACAATTGTTTATAAGGAACAAGTGACTATCCAATATCGCAAGTTCCGATATCAAATATCAAAACAATCGTCAACCAATATTTTAATTAACCAGACGGGAGATCTGGCATCCAATACCTATAGTTGTAGTATTGTGAAAATCGATATTTTCTATACACAAATATACGCATCTCATTTCTTTAGCTTTACTATTTGCATTCAATTATTCACAACAATTGTAAATAACGATTAGCAAATTGTGTCAGACACATTGCCTCTAAGGTAATTAAAGCTAGAGAAGTCATTACCAGAATAAACAAATACCTAATAGGGGCTTTCTAAATGCCAGTCAAGAATCTTGAGACATGAACTAATTCAAGTCAATTCTTACTGCATAAGAAACTATTGTCTCTAAAGTATTATATCCTAAAGGGGATATCTATCTAGATAATCTATCATGACTTAGAAACTAAATCATTAACCATCTTGATTTTTCAAGAAAATTGGAACAGAAGTTCCTGATGGTTTAGACTAATCTAATAATATCCAAGTCTAATAGTCTCTAGAACCTATTCTAGAATAACTGCAACCAAGAGTCTAGTCAGATAACATATCATAATATATGTGCAGTAAATAAAAGTTTAATTCTATTCAAACAATAGAACAAGGAAACAAACAAGCGGCAACTTCCATAATAATACACATGCCAAAGTTATGGAAATATTTTAAACTTAGCAGTGCCTCCCACTATTTACGTAATACCGTAATCCCCCACGGGAAAAAAAAAAGAGAATTCAATAATAAATCGAATTCCATAATGGGAAGAGGACCCCATAAAATATTTCGACTCACAGCAGAGGCACGGGTCTCGCCTACGTATATTCACAGGTAGACAACTAGTTGTCAATCACTCACTAGTGACTCTAAGTTCTGGTCCTGGTCGTTTCTCGTTGTCGCTGCGGAGGCAGGCCCACAAGGAGACGTACCAAGGTTAAACTTGTCAATGATAAACTCAAGTTACTTGCGTAACCCTGACAGCTAGGCACGTTCAGGATTCCGCTTTCGCTTGAATTTATCTAGTATCTAATATACATTCGGCATAAATAAAATTCTCTATCGCTACATCCTCACAGCAGAGGAACGGTCTCGGATGTAGTCAACGAAAAGATATTTATAAACCGTATTGACAAGACGGACCAAGAAACAAGTATTCCAAATACTAGTTACTTTAAAACCTTATTTTTGCGGGGATATTCCGTTAAGTGTCATACACCCTAAATCTAATCAAATTAGATTATAACATGCATGTATTAAGTCAAGAAAACATGATTAAACATTGAATAAAACAAGCTAATCAATATTGAGGCCTAGAATCAGACTCGCTCTGATACCATTTTGTTAGGGATTTTTAGGGGAATCCGGTGGTAACGCGCAGCGGAAGCGGCGGAAGATCGAATCTTCCGATTTCAAAAATTTTTCTCGGATTAATTAAATAAACATATTTATTTAACTTTCCAATAATCAAATTATGAAATAAAATTCAAATGAATCATATTCAAGTGAATTTACCAAATTACCCTTATATGGTATTTTGTCCATTTTAGTCCGAAATTGATCTAATCAATTTTGAATGATTCTAAATCATTTCTAAGATGAACTTATCATGTTCAAAACATCAAAACACCAAAAGCAACAAAATCCCCAATTTGTTCATTATGGCCGAATGCTCCCAATAGGGTGCCATTTGTGCACTTTGTCATTTCATGCATCAAAACACATCAAGATGTAATCCAATGAACATGAAAATTTATATGCATCATATACACATCCAAATGCACAACATATATGAAAAGCCCCAAATTTGGAATTGGTCATGAACCCTAATTTCTCAATTTCATCAAATTGGACAAATTAGACCAAATTGGGTTAAATCCAACACTTCATCATCTTTCTTCCATCCAATCAAAGTCTCAACACAATGAAACAACTCAAGATCAAATCTAGGTCATCTTAGAGTGGGTCAACAACTCTAGATTAGCAACATGGTTTCCAAAACCTTAAAAGAAAGCTTATAACTACAATAGTCACAACTTCCTTCATCATACATGCTCAACACTTCCATCAAAACTTCCATCAACAAAAACACAAGGAATAAAGAAAGAAATAACCTAAGAGCATCATATGTTAAAGCCTAGATCCTAAGGAACATTTTCCTCTCTAATAGTAAGTTGGAAAAACTTACTAAAATCCAAGCTTTCTTTGATTTCTTCTTTCCTTCTCTCTCAAGCTTCTTTGTCTCATTAATGGGTGTTTTTCTTTAAAGTGTATTAGGTATCAAATGAAATGAAATGAAAACAATTTATACTTGTGCAAGACAAGCCTTGACCGAAATTCATTAAGCCAAATTCAAGAAATTGTAATTTCAATTTCATTTCACTATTACTTTATCAACTTGCATAAATATCTCAATACAACTTTATTAGATATTTATTTAAGTCAACAAAATGCAACTAAGAAAAATATAACTTATATTTAAATGTCATGGCCGAATTAATAAGAAATAAAGGAAAAAAAAATATTTTCATTTTCAAACAATTTTGAATAAATATCTTAGGAAGTCAAAATCAATTTGACAACCTTTCCTTTAATGTAAAGTCAAACTTTTACACTTATAATCATTTCCTAACTTTATCATTTGGTGATATATTTAATTTTAATTATATTAATTATTTAACAATAAATAATTAAATAATTAATTATTAAATACAAATATATCAAATATATGTATTATATTTACATTAAATATCTCAAATACATATTGATGATATATGTCAAATACCTTTATTTGACCATTTATTAATGTGTATTTAATAATATCATATATTAAATACAAATACACATTAATTAGGAAATGACGGTCGGCCCGTTCGCATGTATTTTTCGTTTAACGATTAAACGATTTATAAATAATCATCATTATTCATAAATGTTGCTCTAGTGCTCTACGAGTATGTTTCATTATTGAGACTCTCTAGATTCAGGTATATCCGTCATGAAATCCAATTTCATGTCCATAATCTATCCACCCGTAGATTATGACGATCACGGATAATCTCGCTGAATCATACAGGTCGAGGTCATTGCATACGTATAATCCCTCCGTCACATGTATCCGGATAATCCCAGAGATATAGATGTAAACGTCAAATCTCTATAGGTATTATCCCGTCGACGTATCTATTAACAATCTCTAAATAACATTCGGAACTTACTTCCGAAGTATACTGTGGCCACAGATTTAACAGACTGCTAATAGTATATGGACTACCTATGCTCTGTACACAGAACTGACGGATCCTATCTTGACACACACAGGATATCCTGAGGATCTGTCCACACCCAACGAACAGGCGGAGGTCTGATCTAAATAGATCGGTGACGTGACTGCCATCTAAGTGTGGAGGATGTCTCATACATCCACAGTGGTATCTCAAGTCGAAGGACCACTATGCTACTCAACCCAAGAAGATTCTTATTGACGTTGATGTACCATCTATTAAGAATCTTCGGTGAGCCGTTCAGTGTTTATCTATTATAAACACCTACACGTCTATACGAGTCTCCCTAGACTCATGGTTCACTGGGATAAACCATCGGACCAAGTCTCGATATACGACATGTACTGGTCTCAGCAGATTTGACTAACCGACCCGTGTTAGTGAATCTTGACCAGGAACTTTATTGATAATATACATATATACATATCTATATATATATAGCAATAACACTTCCCAATGTCAATTACAAACTATCTTTGTAACTGCGTTATTGCATTATATATTATCGGGTCTTTGTCTGATATATACATATCACTAAATCACATTTAGTTTCAATCTAATCGTAATCAGATCGAATACGTATATAAAAACAAGAGGTGCAACCAATAAGTAAGTAGTATTATGGAATAAGGGGATGTTCGTATTCATGAATCATACATAAATACGGTCCGGATTGGCGCTCTGAGCACCAACCCCAAACATAGTTGTCTTAGTCCTCGGTTTATAAAATCAACTACTGACTAACCTTTTCACCCACTTCGGCGGTCAGGCATGTCACAGCAAAACCTACAAACCTTGAGCCTCATCAGGCCGAAGAATCTTCCTCGAGCTCAGGAACAACCAGCTTAGAAGACTCGATTACCACTCCTACCTCTTCCGAGATTCAACAAGACCCTACCACTACAGAACCCTTGGAAGGATCCTGAGCCGGTGAACTCGGCAACTCGGCTCTGGACATGAATCAGCCATCCAAGATAGTTGAGGATGATTTGGCCCTACTTCAACAACACTACGATATCCCAATAGACATCGCCATCGACGTTCCTCGCCCATATGATCGTGCCAGCCAACTTGATGAGGGCTCAGATGCTCTTCTTCCAGCCTTTTTCAAATGCGGACTTCGGCTACCCATTCAGCCTTACTTCGTCTGGATGCTAGCCGAAATGGAGATCGCCCCCTACCAAATGAGTCTGAAAGCTGGAGGATTTTAGCTGGTTTACATGTGATCTGGCACCAGGAAGGCTCGGCGAACCTACTCTTGAAGAAGTGAAGAGGTTGTATAGGCTGAAGGCTAACCCTAAAATAAATCATGGATGGTATGACCTCTCTACCTACGCTGAATCATCGAACATCGTTTGCAAGCTCCCCGACTCAACAAAAAAACTTCAAGGATTCATGGTTCTGGGACACGGGAGACTGGGGGCGGACTCTGAGAACATGTGAAGAGGAGATTTTGGTCCCCCACATCTTCAGAGCGGGAGGTTATGAATCTAACTCTTTAGTGTTTCTGCTTCTCCCCGTTATAATTTAAACTAAAAGGATTACCGCCGTAATGGATGGTTTTATTTATTTGACATAAAGTAACACCGCCTATATGGCTGGTTTGTGGATAATAATGTTACTGGCTATATAGCTGGTTTATGGAAAAATAATATTACCGTCTTTATGGCTGGTTGGACTTAGTTAAAATCTGACTTAATGAGGATACCACCTATATGGTTGGTTGGTAATATCACAAATAAATTCTATATTATAATAAAGGAGATTTCTAAATTAGAAATTGTAAAAGTTGATCCCCAACCACAGCATTTTATTTTTATTCTAGGGAAATGATGAAACACAATATCCACACTTAATAATTGATTTTCTTTTTTATGGGTAATTATTTAGTTTGTTTATTGAGTCTTAAGCTTAATGCTTCTTATTGTCTGATCACCAATAAGATTGATGGGGTAAACTTAAAATGAACTAGACATAGGGATTTTAGGTTTCAGCCTTATATTCAATAGCTCACGATGTTCCTTGAGGATAGATAACCCTTTAATAGATTTCTTTACAGGATATGAATATACCTGTCGGGCGTGGGTAGCCATAATTGGAACTTAGTTTTAATGAATCCAGGTAATGTGGTTGACATAGGAATATGGTTCAATTGGGTTATACTGGGTATTTACATCTGACCATCGGAAGAGGCTTTTGCATATCATCGTGTTCCAGGTTAGCAAATTAATTTATTACACATAAATAAGAGAGTCAATTCAACTTCTGATAATATTGTGTGGAGTCACGACCTTAGATCCTTGAGTCTTTTCTTTTATTTCCTTGATATTTTCTTTTGAGTCTATTTTATTTTAATTCTCAAATCCACATTCAACCAACCAAAAGCAATCAATTCATTTCTCCCTATAATTAGATACCTGTAAATAAATAGTATCAATAATTAATAACAACAGTAGGAATTAAGCCCTCGTAGGATCGATATTTTTATACTACTTGAACGATACGTACGCTTGCGTTATACGTGTGTGATTACGCCGGTCAAGTTTTTGGCGTCGTTGCCGGGGACTTATATTTCTTGAATTATTAATTTTGAAGCTATCTAATTTACTTGTATCTAATTTTCTTTATTTTTATTTGTAATTTTTATTTCTTTCTTTTGTTTCTGATGCCTGTTGTACAGCCCAACGACTATCACTGGATGCCAGAACCAAGTAATACTACATTTTCTCATCAGAACGAAATGGGGAGATGTGTAATATGTGATGGTAACCACCCGAGCGATCAATGTATATACCTTTCAGAGTGGAAGAATTATTGGAATCATTCATGGTACGAAGAACCAACATATTCACAGAACCACATCTTCCATCTTATCCACCATCTATCTATGATTTTCATCAAGAACTAGAACCATCAGAGGAAGATCAGATACCTTCACATGCTCAAATATTGGTTCAAAGAACGGGCAGTTCAAATTGATGCACAAGTTCAGAGTCAAACAGAATCCATACAGAGAAGACAAATCAGATCAGACAATCAACAGAAGACCAGAGCTACATACCTCAAGAACCATTTTCAGAAGAAGCCTTCGATGACCAACCATTTCACGATGACACTTCAGCAAAGGAGGAGGCTGAGCAGTATCAACAACCAGAGGTATTAGTTCAGGAGCCCGAACCTGCCAAGTCTCTGTTTGAATTTTATTATTCAGACTCTGATTCTGATGAAGAAGCTAAGCTATTTGTACCAACTGCACCAACAAGAGAGGATCAAACTTTCAATCCTCAAAATGAAGATCTTGGAGCAAGCTTTGCAACGATGTTTGAAGAAGATCTACCTGAGCTAGTCATATCAGAGGATAAAGACCTAAAATCTGACATCTCTTTACATCCTCAGATATACACTTATGGAGCATGCATTTCACAGATGAAAGATGAAGAATTGAATGCATAAATCCTAAAATATATATGTGAAGAAAAGGTGGAGAAAGAAGCAGAGCAAATGGAGGAGCAAATGTCTGACCTTATTAAAGACCCAGTGCATTCAAGAGAAACATCACTGTTTTGGGGAGTACAAATCAAAGAAAATCACCCAAAAGCTTGACAGAATGGAACTCCCATTCCAATTCAAACACCATACGAGACCTCCTTATTTTCTTTCTTTATTTTCAGGAACTGCTGGAGCGACAGAGGTTAAAAAGGTGGCACGAGCACTGAATGAGACAAAAAAAATTTCTGCTACCTTACCGTTGGAAGAGACCCTTCAAAAGCAACGCTCATGAGATTGTCATTAATTGGACATCCAAGAAGACACTGAAACCTCCTTCATAGATGGATTTCAGTCACGTTTGGCTGAAGATGAAAAATTTAGCGCTAGTAGGGAGGTAACCCATGCAATTTTTTGTAATTTCTATTTTCATATTTTGTGTATACATGTTGTAGAGTTTTTAATTTGTGTGTTATTTTTGTAGGAAAAGCACAAACGGAGCATTTTAAGATAGAAGGAATGGTGTTTGGCAATCACAATGATTAGAGCTAATTCATTAGTGGTGGCTGAGTAAGGAATGGATTATTAAGACGCATCATAATGGATTTATATACCAGACAAGTGGTGTATTGTGTACACAATTCCGTTGCCTTAATAATTGCTTTGATTTGCTTTTTTTTTTTATTTCCTTTATTTTCACCGACAAGATCTAAACTTTCTAACTTTTCACGATTTATTTTAACGTTCATCTAATAATTGTCATTTGGCAGATACTAGTGCTACTATTACTCACCCATTTTCAGGTTCTATAAATTCAACTCATCATTTCTCTCTTCGAAACATCCAGAATTACATCTAAATAAGAGAGAAAAATGTAAGAAACTTCACAGCAGTGATTCAAGCAAATTTGTGCTTTCTGTGGATCCACTATTAGTATGCATGGGACTGTAGGTTGCTTTCTTTGAGGCTGCAAAGGAATTGGGGCGAGTCATAGCAGAGAGAAATATGCACCTAGTATATGGCAGTGGCAATCTCGGATTGATGGGAAGCATTTCAAAAAGCCGTTTAGGAAGGTAGCGGTCATGTTTTGGGAATCATTCCAAAACCTTTCGCGGACGACAATTAATTAGACCAACAACTAGAGATGAACGCATTGTATCATGGATGTCTGAACAACTCCTTGAAATGGTCAAAACTGCTGATGCGTTTATTGCATTACCATGTGGTCTTGGAACGTTTGAAGAAATATTCACAGTAGCATCATGGGCACACTTGAACATTCATCGGAAGCCCATTGGATTACTTAACATTGAGTATTTCTTCAATTTTCTGTTTGTATTTCTCGCGGAAGCCAAGAGACATGAGTTCGTCACAAAATCAGTATAAGATATTTTCCTGACTGCGATAAAGGTCGAAGAATTAATTGACCAAATCCTAGCCTTTGAACCAAAAATCGACCACATTCTTCCAAGTTGAACTGGTCAGATAGCGATCATGGTAAGAAGCGTAAATTGGACATAGATCTTAATCGGTAAATTTTTTTTATTTCAGCTAACCAGGTATTATCTTCTCAACTCTTCTTCTACTGTCTAAGACATTGGAGACAATGTCTCATTTAGGTTTGGAGGAGGGAATTAGTTGATTAGTATCTTGTTTTTAGTTGTGTATTATTTTTATTTTTAGTCCTAAATTTTTTTCGAAAAATACAAAAAAATTGAAAAATTTTCAAAAATTATAAAAATATTTTGCATTTTTGTGTTTTTTATTTTTTTTTTTTGACTAAAATGTGAAATTGGTTAGAGATAGCTGAGTAAGGAGTTCCCACTCTTGATACGTATCTCAAGCCTATTTTCGAAATAAGTTAATTTTTGTTATTTCCTTTTAAATTATTTAATTTGTAAATTCTCCATAAAACTGACTAAAATGAATCTTCATATGCTCAGTTGACAAGTATTATCAATATGCATAGTAACATACGGACATGAGTTGTGATTGAAAAGTTTGTAATATTCAATGCTCTAGTTTAATTGGATGAAGCATCTATAATTGGCAATGGAGTAAAAAAAATGGGAAAAAAAAAAGAAAAAGAAAAAAGTGTGAAAAAAATGTCTAAGATCCGAGTCATTAAATCCGTAGTGGTGTTTTAACACCTAGTGCCCTAAAACCAACTGGTTTGGAAGTCACTGGCCCAAAGCTCGCTACATGGATCGAAGATGTTGCAAAATAAATATATATCTGAAGTATGATGAGTAATTAAGTCCGTAGGGTGTCTTAACATCTGGTGCCTTAAAGCCAACTGGTTTGGGAGTCACCGCCCAAACCTCGTTACATAGATAAGATAAAAGATATTGTATATAAATAAAAAAATAAAATCAGAAATAGAAAGAAAAAAATCAGAAAAATCAGAAAAATTATTGCATTACTACATAAAGGTGTGAAAATCTGATAGAACTTTAGGACAAAAATATTACTCTCTTATCAACTGCACTTGTGACTGTTGTGGGCAAAAATGAGTTGATTAATATTTTGTTGGCTGTGTATATGGAGAATGGTAAATATAATCGGAGAATTTACTTAATCTGTAGTTTAAAAAGAAAGAAAACAACTACTAACTTGGAGTAGAAGTTTCACTTGATTAGTCACTAACTTTTTTATTATCTTTTCTCTTGTCTTTTTGTTTTTGTATGCATTAGTTTCACTATCTTTTTACTTTTATAAAATGTTTGTGGGTATCATCGCTGTA
>SKCR01014430.1:0-35800 GCA_019454045.1 Zanthoxylum bungeanum
AGGAGCATGATTCAACGAATTGCTGGAATTTATGAAGTTGGAGCCAATTCAGCAGTCAGTACCAAACTAGATCAAATATGCAAATTCATGGAGACTCTCGGTATGCAAGCAACATTGGAACCACAAATTCACCATATGGAGAAGCACCATAACAAAATCAACATGAAGAAACAGTGAATTATGTCAACAATTTCAACAGACAGGGGAACAATCCATATTCCAACACCTACAATCCAGGGTGGAGGAATCATCCCAATTTCTCATGTAGCAACAATTCAGGGCAAAAGAACTATCCACCACCTGGATTCCAGCAACAGAACAAAAGCCAGGAGTTTGAAAAAGACCCAGAAATGAAAGATTGGCTTGCAGAGATGTTCAAAAAGAAACAAGCAGCATATGATGCTATGTTTCAAAGCCAATCTGCTTCCATCAAAGCACTGGAGAATCAAATTGGACAACTAGCCAATGCTCAGAGTTACAGACCACCAGGAAATCTTCCCAGCAATACAGAACCAAATCCAAGGAACCGAGGGAATGAGCAATGTCAAGCTATCACTTTGAAAAGTGTATTGAAATCAACAAAGATGTTGGAATCAAAGTAACCATCGAAGATGTTCCAAAAGAAGCAGAGAAACAGATGGAGGAGAAAAAACAGATGAAAAGAAAAGAAGCTAAGGAAAAAGAACAGATCACTCCACCTCCACCTTTTCCTCAGCGTCTTCAGAAAAGCAAACTGGACAAGCAGTTTGCTCGATTCTTGGAGGTTTTCAAAAAGTTGCACATCAACATCCCATTTGCAGAAGCTTTGGAACAAATGCCCAGTTATACTAAATTCATGAAAGACATTCTTTCACGAAAATGGAGATTGGGAGATTATGACAGTAGCATTATCAGAAGAATGATGCGCCATCATTCAGAGAAAACTTCCCCTAAAGTTGAAGGATCCTGGAAGTTTCACCATTTCTTGCATCATAGGAGAACATAACTTCGGTAAGGCTTTATTGATTTAGGTGCAAGTGTTAATTTAATGCCTTTTTCTATTTACAGGAAACTGCAAATTGGAGAAGCAATGCCTACTTCAGTTTCACTGCAACTTGACGAACGCTCGCATTCCAAGGAGTTGTTGGTCGACGCGGGCGAGACTGCGACGACGTTGGTCAAAATACTCATTCTCCCAGCAGACTTCATTATCCTTGACATGGATGAAGACAAAATGTTCCAATCATCCTTGGGAGACCATTCTTAGCAACAGGTCGAACTGTGATTGATGTACAAAAATGAGAACTGACCATGAAAGTTCAGGACCAAGAAGTTACATTCAATGTTTTCAAAGCCATGAAATTCCCGAGTGAAGAAAAAGAGGAAGAATGTTTCAGAATTGATTTATTGATAGTATCATTCATGATACTGATACTTTCCTACGGAAAAACTTGAAGCTTGCATCACCAACATGATTGAAACTGAGTTAGATGCTGAAATTCTGGAATGTATCAACAATCTTGACAAGCCTTTTCATTTCAAAGTGACACAACCAATTGAAAGTTTGGAACTACCGAAGAAAGACTGAATCAAGCCTTCGATTGAAGAACCACCACAGTTGGAGCTGAAGTTACTTCCGAGTCATCTCAGGTATGCATTTCTTGGAAAATCTTCTGAATTACCTGTTATTATTTCATCTTCTCTAACATTGGAGCAGGAAGAAAAGTTATTAAGAGTATTACGAGAGCACAAGAAAGCCATAGGCTGGACTATAGCAGATATTCGAGGCATTAGTCCATCATTCTACATGCACAAGATCCTGATGAACGATGAGTACAGTAGAACATCAACGGAGACTCAATCCAATCATGAAGGAAGTTTGTGAAGAAAGAATCATCAAATGGTTGGATGCTGGCATCATCTACCCTATCTCAGACAGCAGTTGGGTAAGTCTTATGCAATGTGTACCGAAGAAAGGAGGATTACTGTGGTTACCAATGAAAAGAATGAGCTAATCCCAACAAGAACTGTGACTGGATGGAGAGTATGTATGGACTACAGGAAGCTGAACAAAGCCACAGGAAAGATCATTTTCCGCTACCATTCATTGATCAGATGCTGGACAAATTGGCAGGACATGAGTTTCTGTTTTCTGGATGGATATTCATGATACAATCAGATTGCCATCGCCCCAGAAGATCAGGAGAAAACCACATTTACATGTCCCTATGGTACTTTTGCTTTCCGCAGGATGCCATTTGGATTATGTAATGCTCCTGCCACATTTCAGCGTTGCATGATGGCTATCTTTTTAGACATGCTGGAGCAGAGTATGGAGGTTTTTATGGATGACTTTTCTTATTTGGAGATTCTTTTGATCATTGTTTGTTAAATCTTGAACATGTATTACAAGGGTGTGAGAGACAAACCTGATACTCAATTGGGAGAAATGCCACTTTATGGTGCAGGAATGCATAGTTTTTGGACACCGGATCTCACAAAAGGGAATTGAGGTAGACAAAGCAAAGATCGAGACAATTGAAAAACTACCTCCACCAATATCAGTCAAAGGAATTCAGAGTTTTCTTGGACATGCAGGTTTTTACAGGAGATTTATCAAAGACTTTTCCAAATACGCAAAACCTCTTTGCAATCTTCTGGAAAAAGATGTGTCATTCAACTTCACCAAAGAATGCCAAGAAGCTTTTGAGATCTTAAAACAGAAGCTGGTCTCTGCCCTCATCATAGTAGCACCAGATTGGACCCTTCCATTTGAGATAATGTGTGATGCTAGTGATTTTACTGTAGGTGCAGTTTTGGGACAACGCAAAGCAAAGATATTCCACACCATTTACTACTCCAGCAGAACTTTGAATGAAGCTCAACTTAACTACACAACCACTGAAAAGGAGTTACTTGCAGTTGTGTTCGCTTTTGACAAATTCTGCTCTTATCTGTTGGGTCCCAAAGTGGTGGTCTACACGGATCATTCAGCAATCAAATACTTGATTTCGAAGAAAGATGCCAAACCAGATTGATCCGTTGGATACTTCTTCTGCAAGAATTCGATATGGAGATCAGAGACAGGAAAGAACAGAAAACCAAGTGGCAGATCATCTATCAAGACTTGAGAATGGAGAAACAGCTGGCAAAGATCTAACAATCAAAGAAACTTTTCCAGATGAACAGCTGTTTGCCATAAAACAACGGGAAATCCCTTGGTATGCTGACTATGTTAACTACATAGTGTCAGGAAAATGGCCGTTAGAATGGACAACTCAGCAACGGAAGAAATTCTTCAAAGAAGTTAAACATTATGTTTGGGATGAGCCGTACCTATTCAAACGATGTGCTGATCAATTACTGAGACGATGTGTTCCACAGGAAGAAGTCAAAAGTGTTTTGCAGCACTGTCATTCATCATCATACGGCGGACATTTCAGTGGAAATAAAACTGCAGCTAAAGTCCTTCAATCAGGTTTGTTCTGGCCCACTCTTTTTAAAGATGCTCACTTGTTTGTTCTTCAATGTGACAGATGTCAGAGAATGGGAAATATTTCGAGGAGAAATGAAGGACCGTTGCAAAATATTCTGGAAGTGGAGATATTCGATGTCTGGGGAATTGATTTCATGGGACCATTTGTTCCATCATTCGGAAACCTGTACATCTTGGTTGCTGTAGACTACGTCTCAAAATGGGTTGAAGCAATTGCACTACCATCCAATGATTCAAAAGTGGTGATCAAATTCTTGAAAAAGAATATTTTCACTTGGTTCGGAACACCTCGTGCAATCATCAGTGATGGTGGCTCTCATTTCTGCAACAGATATTTTGATGCACTCCTATCCAAATACGGAGTTACTCACAAAGTTGCCACAGCCTACCATCCACAGTCAAATGGGCAAGTTGAAGTTTCAAACAGAGAAATCAAAAGAATCTTAGAGAGAACCGTTGGATCAACAAGGAGGGACTCTTCAACAAAACTAGATGATGCATTATGGGCCTACCGGACAGCTTACAAGACACCCATTGGTATGTCCCCATATCGATTGGTGTTTGGGAAAGCATGTCATCTGCCAGTTGAGCTTGAACATAAGGCGTACTGGGCACTGAAGAAGTTGAATCTTGATCCACAAGCTGCAGGAAAGAAAAGACTTCACCAACTAATGAATTGGATGAATTTCGCCTACAATCTTATGAGAATGCCAAATTGTACAAGGAAAAGACCAAGAAATGGCATGACCTAAAAATAGTGCACAGACAGTTGAAACCAAGGCAACAGGTGTTGTTGTATAACTCGAGGTTAAAACTTTTCCCTGGAAAGTTGAAATCAAGGTGGTCAGGTCCATTGTGATCACTCAGGTTTTACCATATGGAGCTGTTGAGTTACTGGATCCCAACACCAATAACACATTCAAAGTTAATAGTCAGCGTGTCAAGCACTAATGGGGAGAACCGTTGGAGCGACAAAAAGAAAGTGTCACACTTTCAGATCCAGCATAAAGTTCAGGCAGTCACGTCTAGCTGACGACTTAAAACTTAGCGCTCGCAGGGAGGCAACCCATGCAATTTGTGTATATATTGTGATTTGATATAATTTAATTTTGTGTGTTTAGTTTTTGCAGATTAAGACATTTCAAGATGGAAGAAGCTCTCACAAGTCTTCACAAGTAATTTCCTTCTCTCCCTCAAAAATCTCTGATGAAAGTTTACAAAGCACGCTTGGAACGAATGAGACTACTGATGATCAAAGGTATTCCTACTGATATTTGTTGGGTAATCGAAGCACGTGTCCGTCTAGCAGGTGAGTATTCTGAGACTTGTAGTTCTTATTTACCTGGTTTTGGAAGAAGCACATATGCAAAGAAACGTAGAGCTAAGCAAATGGGTGTTTGTACACAATGTGCGCGTTGGAATTGCAATACTCGTTGTCGTTCTTTAGGAATGGTGTCTGATAATCGTGAAGATAAAATTAAATTCATTAGGGATGGCTTGAGTAAGGAGTCTGTAGATGATATATCTTCGACTCTTGAGACGCATCCCAGTGGATATGTTCATATAGCCATTCACAAATTACACACACAATTCCAAAAAGAAAGACAACAGTTAAGTCTTGGGAATCTGACTCAAAAAGACCCTGTTTGCCAATTTATAAGAAAATTGGTGGGAATCTTGTTCCTGACGCATAGATGTCAATCAAGCCGCTACTTTTCTTGTACATATTATATCTCTTTGTCTTTTTCTAATAATTGATTTGTTTTGTTGTTTTCTCCGACAGGATCCAGACCTTTTTGACTATCACGATTTATTTTACTTTTTGCTACTAATCGTCCTTTGGAAGATACTTGTGCTATTTTTACTCACCCTTTTCAGGTACTATAAATTCAACTCATCATTGCACTTTTGAAGACATCCATAGTAAAACATGGAAGCCACTTCAAGAAGACGAGTTGAAAACATCTGTGTGTTTTGTGGTAGTAGTGTTGGTACTAAACCACAATACGTAGAAGCAGCAAAAGAATTGGGTCGAGTCTTAGCTGCAAGGAATATGCACTTAATATATGGCGGAGTCAATCTTGGACTAATGGGAATCGTTTCAAAGGTCGTACAGGAAGGAGGCAGTCATGTTTTGGGAATCATCCCAAAACCCTTGGCAGAGGCAAATCTTATTGAACCATCAAACGGAGAGGAACTGATCGTGCCAGGTATGTCTGAACGACTGGTAGAAATGATTAACCGTTCTGATGCTTTTATTGCTTTGTCAGGTGGCTTGGGTACATTGGAGGAAATTTTTATAGTACTATCTTGGGCGAACCTGAACATACACCAGAAACCGCTTGGACTGCTCAACGTTGATGGATTTTATGATTTTCTTTGTGTGTTTCTTGATGATGCCCGGAGAGAAATGGGTTCGTGTCAAAACCTATGAAACAACTCCTTTTTACTGCCAGGTCTGCTCCGGATCTAATAGACCAATTCTTAGCTATGAACCACAAGTTGATCCTGACCTTTCAAAGATAAAATGGTCTGATGATGATCGTGGTAAGAAGCGTCGAATAAATCTGGATCTTAACCTTTAATTTGCTTGTAGTAATTCAGCTAACTAGGTACTATCTTCTAAACTCTTCTTCTACTATTTAAAGACATTGGGGACAATGTCTCATTTAGGTTTGGGGGTGAGGAATAGTTAATAGTACTTGTTTGTATTGTGTTTTTATTTTTTAGTCCAAAATTTTTCAAAAAATACAAAAACAATTAAAAAATTTTCAAAAATTACAAAAATATTTTGCATTTTTATCAAAGGCATATTTAAAGCTAGGTGATGGGTTTGTGTCTTCCTTCACTCACTACCTTTCTATAAGGAAAAGCTGTGAAGGCACCTAGATAATCATTCACCGTAGCTTGTTGTGATAGACTAGTTTGGAGGACTTGTTGTTTATTCCTGACACCAAGCGATAAGAGCTTAAGAGGCTAGGGTACTTAAGTGAGCCTCGCTCCACCCTCCCTCTGGGGAATCTACAACGGGAAGTCCATTCGACAGTTAGTCACACACCATGACCAGTAAAAATTATTTTTTTATGGTTGTGTTTTATGTTGACTAAAAATGTGAAATTGGTAAGAGATAGCTGTGTAAGGAATTCTCACTCCTGATACGTATTGCAAACCCATTTTTCGAAACAAGTTAATTTTTGTTTAATTCTTTTGAATTATTTAATTTGTAAATTCTCCATAAACTGACTAAAATGGATCTTCATATGCTCAGTTGGCAGTTATTATCAACATACATAGTAACATACGGACATGAGATAAAATTGAAAAGATTGTAATATTCAGTGCTATAATTTAATTGGAGAAGCATCTCAAAAAGTGATGGAATAAAATAAAAAAAAAATCAGAAAAATTAGAAAATTTATTCCATTACTACAAAAGATGTGAACTTTGATAAAACTTTAGGACAAAAATATTACTCTCTTATCAACTGCACTTATGACTGTTGTGGGCAAAAATGAGTTGAATAAAACTTTGTTAGCTGTGTATTTGAAGAATGATAAAATAATCGGAGAATTTACTTATTCAGTAATTTAAAATGAAACAAAACAACTAATAACTTGGAGTAGAAGTTTCACCTGATTAGTCACTAACTTATTTATTCTATTTTCTCTTGTCTTTTTGCTTTTGTGTGCATTAGTTTCACTACCTTTTTACTTTTATAAAATGTTTGTGGGTATCATTGCTGTAAACCCTCACGAGACTACAACTCGTCCACTAGGGACACCTAGAGGTTTAAAGGCTTGTTGCATATGCTAAATGCAATCGTGATCCCTACGAAAGTGGCTTAGTTAAATTTTTATTATGTTATTTTATTTTGCTCGAGGACTAGCAAAATGTTAGGTTGGGGGTGTGATGAGTGGTAAAACTATCACTATTTCCTACTCATTTAACTTAATATTTTGTATAGTTTCTTGAGTTTTGTGAATATTTTGATGTGTTTTGTGTTATTTTGTAGATAAATAAAGTTTCAGGACATTCTGGAGGTGATTTGGAGCAAAACTGTGAAATTTGGTGAAATTTGGCAAAAATGGTATTTTGGTAATTTTGGGCGTCCAGACACAAAGGGTATTTTGGTAATTTTGGGCATCCCGATACCAAAATAAAGTTTCAGGACATTCTGGAGGTGATTTGGAGCAAAACTGTGAAATTTGGCAAAAATGGTATTTTGGTAATTTTGGGCGTCCCGACACCGAGGGTATTTTGGTAATTGCACCGCATGCCACATGTCAAAAATTCAACGAGCCGTTTTTTTTAGCCACCATGCCACGTGTCGAAAATTCAGCGATCCAAAAAAAAAAAAAATAATAATAAAAAAATAAAAATCAGAAAAAAATTAATAAAAAATTGGATTTTTTTGCCTATAAATAGATTTTGAATTTCTTAGTTTCAATGTACCAAATCCTCTGAAATACTTATATAAAAGAGAGTTCTTCTTATTTTCTTCTTATATTCAGTTTTTATTTACGCTTTGTAGTAGTAATTCTATCCATCCATGAGGGGGTAACTTCTCTATGCTGAGGTAAAATGTAATTCTTTTACTTTTGCTATTTAGATTAATCTCCCTTAAAATATAATATATAAACTATTTAAAACCTGACTTAATAAGGATACCGCCATACTGGTCGGTTGTTATTCAATTTAATCTGGTTAAACCTGACTTAATGAGGATACCGCCATACTGGACGGTTGGTTTAAGTTTATAATTCTGTTCCGCCTTATGGCTGGTATATTTGAATTTGACTTAATCAGGATACCGCCATTCCGGACGGTTGGTTTAAAATATCACAAGTATATATATTATTATTTTATGGGAGATATCTAAATAGTATATAGTAGAAGTTATTTCATTTTACCTTAGCATTTCATTTCTTTTTATTGTAATTCATTATTCTACAATTACTTTTCAGCAATTTCATTTTATGTCTTTTAAGTTTTATCAGCTTTAGCTATGTATTGTAACTAAGTTAAATATCTAGGGTTGTGATAAAATCTAATATCACTGGTTTTAAAAAGGGTTAGATTATAGTTTGGGTAATTAAAGAATTATTTGTTGAGTCATAATCTTAAAGCCTTTTTATTAACTGGCCATTAATAAAATTGATTAGTTAACATTAAAATGAACTAGACATAAGGACTTTAAGTTTAAAGACCTTATACTCAACAACCCACGATCTTCTTTAAGGATAGATAAACCTTTAATAGATTTCCTTACAGGATAGGAATATACCTGTTGGGCGGGGGTAATCATAATTGGAATTCAAACTTAATGAATCTAGGTAATTTGGTTGACATAGACATATGATTCAATTGAATTAAACTAGGTATTTGTAAATGACCATCGGAAGAAGCTTTTACATAATTTAATATTCCAGATTAATAAATCAATATTTACCCAACTATGATTTAACTACTTCATCTTTTAATTAATATTGGAATAATTCACAACCCTAGATAGTTTTAATTCTCATTAATCTACTCTCAAATTTCTTTTACTTGTTTTAAATTTAGAATCATCATTATCTTTTCAAACAACTTGTTAGATATTAGTAATCACTTGACCTCATAAAATTAATAGAATAGATATTAAGTCCTCATGGGATCGATACTTTTTATACTACTTGAACGATACGTGCGCTTGCGTTATACGTGTGTGATTACGCCGATCAGCAATAACAGATCATGGAGATATATGCTCTAGATCTTCATGTAATGTAAACAGAATTATATTTTATGAAATAAAAAGATGCATTATTCATTTATCAAAGTGTTTGTTTAATATCTCATATTGTAATTATCTTGTTTACCCTATATTACTCATGTGCCTTCGGACTTGGTGTATGAATGTCATATACAAGAGGATTTCAGTCTAAATTTAGTAATCTAAAATAGTCCATAGAGAGCAAATAAAATGGGTACTTTGTTTGTGGTTTATCTATAACTTCGGTCCATTCTATAAATGTAAGGCAACCTTGATCCGGGATCGTCCATGTGGAGACATGGGAATGAATGCACCTTATATGATATGATCATATAGGATTGGACCCAGATAGAAATGAGTTTCTTATAATATTTGTTAAATCATTTGAATCTTCTAGATGGTCATATATGGATTGATTTGAATCCTGGGTGTACTACGAACTCGTACATGACAGGCTATGTCCTTTGTTTTACAAAGGTGAAGTTTGTGTAGCAATTCCGACCAATAGCTACGAAATTTGGGGACATGGTTTGGTGTGTAGATGGGGACGTTTTACATAGATAGGGAGTTCACTCATTCCTGCGAGAAGTAGAAGAGTATCTTCCTTAAGGGTTGATTCTGTACTTGAACGATTAGAGCTCTCAAGACTTTCTATTATGAATAGAAAGATTAACATTCATAATGTTTATGGATAAATCGTTCATTAGAGAATCAATGACACTTAAGGTAAAAATAATTAGAGCGGTATAACAGATATTATGACCTTTCTCTAATTATGAGATACTTGTGAAATGTCAATCCGTATATAATGATTATATTGATGGACACCGATGTGGTTCGACTTATAATATCTATCTGCGACAATGAGAGTACAGTTTCAGGTTTTTAGTGAAATAACCCGAAGTTAATAATTTAGAATATTTAATTAAGAGTTTAATTAATATTCCGAGATTATTGGAGCTCGGAATCGTAGGTCTATTTGGTCCCCGTGCTAGCTCGATATACTGTAACAGATTAAATATAATTGGATAGTCCAATTATATACTTATATATATATATATATATATATATGATTAATAATAATATTTTTGTCACACTTGAAATTATATATTAATTTTAATATATGGTTTTTATAATTAATGATTATATGATAACTATTTATTATAAGTTATTAAATTATATATATTATATTTAATAAAGATTTATTTTGAATTTCCAAAAATATGTTTTTGGAAACTTTTTGTTGGTAACAATTTCAACTGGTAACTTCTAATGCCATTATGGAAAGTAAAATTGATGTTACAAAAATTTTGAAAAAATCCTAAGGGTGGCCGAATTCTACATATGGGGAAACTAAAGGGTTTGTTTTATTTTGGAAATAAAAACCCTAGATATATAAAGAAAATGAGTTTTTCTTTTGTCAAAGCTAAGTTATTCTAACCCTAGCCATTTTTTCTTATTCTTAGTATTCTCTCAAGAGTTGAGAAAATAAAAGGAAGAACAAAAGAAAAACCACAAAGTAAAAAGCTTGTGTTATATTTTAATCTCTAAAGAGTTTAGAGATTTGTTTGTGAGTATAGCCCATTCTATTTTCTGTTGGTAACGAGATATAGCAAGGAAGGCTATTTGGTATCGAACAAAAACTCATCATCTATTCCTTCTCAATACATCACATGACAATGAGTATTTCTCTGCGCACTGTCGCATATCATCTTGTGTAACGTGGCTTGGTTCAAATGGTTTTTTATCCAGAAATATTAGGGAATATTTAGGGGTGTTTTAAGACTGTATTGAGGTTGTTTTTAACTTAAAAATCATACATGAAATACAGTTGCAGTTCACGGATAAATGGGTTGATTTGGGTAATGATCTGGACGCGATTTCGGGTCCAAAACAGTCCAGATATGATCCGTTGTTCTAGAGCTATTCTGGGGCTGAAATTTTATTCAAAATAAAAATAAATTTTCAGTGAAAGTGCCGATAACATTCAGCTGCAAAAAGGGGAAGGGCGGGAATTTTTTTCAAGTCCAATCCCAAGTACCTAAGGTGTTTCTGCTGCGCTAGGAAAGTGGTTCATATAATTGGCATCTATAGCGAGGTTGAAAAGTGTTCTTAACCGTTATCTTTTCCATTTAAAGAAACTATTTTTTATTGTTTATATGAGATATAAATTATTATATGCATGTTTAGATGAGTAGGCACGAAGTAATATTCATGAGATGAATATTTAATTGTTGATTCATGTGATGAATGTTTTTTGCATTGGTCGTAGATTTTTCTGACTCTTATTTTATATTATTTTTGATTTTGGGATATAAGGTCATAAGACCAATTTTTATAAATGTTTTAATTTAATTTTCATATGTAAAATTTCATCTTTTATAATTTGGAGTGTCAAAGTCACAAAATGAGCCAACATCACCATGGAGCAAGATTTGAAGACCAAGTGATCTCTTGGGAATTTTATGTACTAATTAGATTAGTATGGGAAAAATAAGAGCTCAGTCAGTGCAAAAATTAATTTTTATGTTGTATGTATATTTAATTCGAATTTTTTGAATAACATGTCATATAACTTAGGGTGCATACTCTTGCATTTTCACATGCCATAACATGTTTTGCATACATTGATATTCTAGACATAATATTTGATTTTATGTAATTTAAAATGGTTAAATTGGAATATGGTATGCATGAAAAATGATTAATTAGATTAATTGCTTTAATGGTTTAAAAATGAAAATTCTAAAATAATGGCTTTAATAAGTGCATCATGAATTCCATTAGTATATAGGATGGAAACCCAGACATGAATTCCATAGGCGATTCCAAATGGACGGTAACGTGGTCAGGACTCGGGATACAACTCCACGTACCATTGAAATTTATAACGCGCTTGATGAGCGGAAAATATATCAATATTTATCGCCCATTTTACTTAATATTTTGTATAGTTTCTCGGGTTTTATGAACGTTTAGATGTGTTTTTGTTTATTTTACAAATAAAATAAAATCGGGACTTAATGGAATCAATCAGGACGAAATGTGAAACAAATTAGGGCAAAAAATGGACTTGACACTTTGATTTTGGAGAGTGGAAACTTAAAATGACGTTCTAACGAAGTACAATTTCAGAAATTTCAGCTTTATGTAATTTTCGTCTTTTAGCCATAACTTTCTACTCCAATATCTGATTATGGTGATTCAAGTTCCAGATTAAAGAAGACTCAAAGATATACAACTTTTACGTTCATTATAATTTCGAATTCTGAAGTTTTCATGATCGAAATTGATAAAACATCCGTTAGTGTGTTATGTGTAATTATTAAAGTCATTTTCAAAAAAAAATGAAAATTGAAAATTGTCAAACTTCCACCAAACATGCTTTGGTGGATAAATTGTGGAGAAATTGGTGGAGACAAAATTTTGCCTATAAATACCAAGCCAATTCATTTGTAAATTTCATACTTTCCTTGAGGTTTATAATAAGGAACTTGAGAATTGTATCTTGTGTGTTTATTTTCTGTATTTTTAATTATGTATTTATTTTTAGTAATAATAGTTTGTGTGTTTTTAATTTCTTTTATGTTTAGTAGTTAATTTCCGCTAGGGGGAGGGTGAAACCTTTAATATGATAAGGTAGATTAATCTCACTTTATTTATAATATGGAAATTGTAATTTAATAATATGGATTAAAGTTGATACAGCCTTAATGGCTGATTTTATTTATTTGACATAATGTGACACCGCTTATATGGTCGGTCTTTAGGTGACAGATGATTATCGCCTATATAGCTGGTTTATGGACAAATAATAACACCGCCTTTATGGCTGGTTTGACTTAATTGGATAATACTGAAAATTTTTATATTATAATAAAGTGAGATTTCTACATTTGAAATATAAAGGTGGATCCCCTAACCCCCAACATTTTATTTTTATTCTAGGGAAGTGATGAAGCACAATATTCACGAGTTTAATAATTGATTTAATTATATTATGTGTGATACTTTGGCTTGATTATTGAATCTTAATCTTAATACTTCTTGTTGCCTGATCAACAATAAGATTGATTTGACAAACTTAAAATGAACTTGGAAAAGTGATTTTAGGTTTCGGCCTTAAATTCAATAGCTCACGATCTCACATTTGGGTAAATTTCCCTTAGGGAGATTTCCTTCCAGGATAGACATATACCTGTCGGGCAGAGGTAGCCACAATTGGAACTTGATCTTAATGAATTTAAAGTTTCTTGATTAACATAGACATATAGTTAATTAGGTTACTTTGGGTGTTTGCATCTGACCATCGACAAAGGCTTTTGCATATCTTTGTGTTCCAGGTTAACAAACTAATTTATTACACATGTATAAGAGAATCAATTCATCATTAGAATAATATTATGTGGAATCACAACCCTAGATATTTGTTTTCTTTATTATTAACTTCCTTCATTTATTTTATATTTTATTTATTTATTTATTTAGCAAATCCACATTCAACAAACCAATCAAGCAATCATTCCCTTCTCACCTCAGTTAGATACCTGTAAACATTTAGCATCAATAATTAATAACAACAATAGAAATTAAGTCCTCATGGGATCGATATTTTTATACTACTTGGGCGATACGTGCGTTTGCGTTACTTGTGTTATTTCACCGATCAAGTTTTTGGCGCCATTACCGGGGACTTATTTTTCTTGAGTTATTAATTTGAAGCTATCTATTTTACTTGTATCTAATTTTCTTTATTTTTATTTGTAATTTTTATTTTTATCTTTTATTTTTCAGGTGGTTGAAAAAATGGATTACTATTGGGCAATAGAAGAATTACGAGCTTTACGAGGTGAAGATACACCTCATATTGGAGAGTAGCATTCCGATTTTCTGAGGCCTGTTGTCTAGCCCAATTATCACTTGATGTCAGAACTAATCAATACAACATTTGCCTAACCATTTCAGAACGCAATGGGGAGATGCGAGATATGTGATGGTAACCACCTGAGCGATCAATGCATATACCTCTACAATTCAGGGTGGCAGAATTATCTGAATCCTTCATGATATGATGAACCATCATATTTCGCTGAACCTTATTCTCCATTTTATCCACCATCCACCTACGATCTTCATCAAGAACCAGAATCATCAGAGGAATATCGGGTGATCGACATGCTCAAAGATTGGATCAAGAAACAAGACGAAAAATGAGATGCAATGGATGAAATGTTTCAGAGTAACGCGGCATCCATACAAAGAATGATAGATCAAACGAGACAATTAACAGAAAACCTGAGCTATATACCTCAAGGAGCATTTTCAGAAGAAACTGATGAAGCCTTCGAGTACCAAACATTTCATGATGACACCTTAACAGAGGAAGATGTTGAGCAGTATTAAGAATCTGAGGTATCAGTTCTGGAGCCCGAACCAGCAAAATCTCAATTTGATCTTTATTATTCATCAGACTCTGACGAGGATCAAGAAGCAGAGCTGCTTGTACCAACTACACCAACAAGTGAGGATGAAACTATGCATCCTCAAAATTAAGATCTTGGAGCATGCATTGCACTGATGTTTAAAGAAGAGTTACCTGAACCATTCATACAACCACGAAGGATAAATGCCTACAATCAGATATATCTTTACATCCTCAGGTTGACACATGTGGAGCATGCATTTCACAGATGACAGATGAAGAGCTGAACAAAGAAATTCTGAAATACATATGTGAAGAAAAGATGGAGCAAAATGCAGGACAAATGGAGGAGCAAATGTCTGACCATATTGATGATCTCATACATTTAGGATAAACATTACTGTATTGGGGAGTACACATCAAAGAAACCGCCCAGAAGCTTGACAGAATGGAACTCCCATTCAAAGTCAAGCACCATACGAGACCTCATGATTTTTTTCTTTTCTTTCAGGAACTACTGGAGCGACAAAGATTAAAAAGATGGCATGAACACTGAAAGAGACAAAATTCTTTTTGCCACTTTACCGTTGGAAGAGACCCTTCAAAAGCAACGCAAATGGGATTGTCTTTAATCGGACATCCAAAACCACATTGAAGCCTCCTTGATGGATAGACTTCAGACACGTCTGGCTGAAGATGAAAAATTTAGCGCTAGCAGGGAGGCAACCCATGTAATTTTTATTATTGCAATTTATGTTTTATTTTGTGTATACATGTTGTAGATTTTTTAACTTTGTGTATTATTTCTGTAGGGAAAAGCACAAACGGAGCATTTAAGGCAGGGCAAGATAAGAGAAATGGTGTTTGGCAATTACAAAGATGAGATTTAATTTATTAGTGATGGCTGAGTAAGGAATAGATTCTTGAGACGCATCCTAATGGATTTACATACCAAGCGAGTGGCATATTGCGTACATAATTCCGTTGCCTTAAATAATTGATTTGGTTTGCTTTTCTGTTGTAATTTTCTTTATTTTCGCCGACTGGATCCAGATTTTCAGATTTTCACGATATATTTTACTGTTTAGCTAATAATTGTCATTTGACAGGTACTAGTGCTATTGTTACTCATTCTTTTCAGGATCTATAAATTCATCTTGTCATTCTTCTTTTCGACACATCCGAATAAAAATTCAGATAAGAGAGAAATGGAAACTACTTCTAAGCGACGAGTTACTCATATCTGTGTGTTTTGTGGATCTAAGTCTGGGTCCAAACCAGAATTTATGGAGGCTGCAAAAGAATCGGGGAGAGTTATTGCAGAACGAAACATGCACTTAGTATATGACGGTGGAAATCTTGGATTAATGTGATGTGTTTCAAAAGCCGTGCAAGAAGGTGGCAACCATGTTTTGGGAATCATTCGAAAACCACTAGCAGATACAGACCTCATCGGAGACTCAAATGGAGAGGAATACATTGTCTCAGACATGTCTGAACAACTTATTGAAATTATCAATCACGTTAATGTTTTCATTGCTTTACCAGACGGGCTAGGCACGTTGGAAGAAATATTCATAGTTGCATCATTGGCAAATTTGAACATCCACCACAAACCCATTGGACTATTTAATGTGGATAGATATTTCAATTTCTTTTTTGTATTTCTTGCAGATGCTAACAAACTTTGGCTCATCTCGAGACCGTAAAAGACATATTCCTAACTGCGAGAAAAGCCGATGAATTAATTGACAAACTCTTAGCCTATGAACCGAAAATCGACCATATTGTTTCCAAGTTGAACTGGTCTGATAGCGATTGTGGCAAAAAGCGTAAATTGGATTTAGATCTTAATCTGTAATTTTGTATAGCTGCAATTGTCAAATCCGTGCTAACCATGTGATATCTTCTAAACCCTTCTTCTTCTTTTTCAGACATTGGGGACAATGTCTCAATTAGGTTTGGGGAAGAGAATATTTGACTAGCTTGTTTTTATTTGTTTTGTTATTTTTATTTTGTTGTTTTTTGTGTAAATTTTAATTTTTTTATTTTTTGTTTAAATTTTTTTTACTAACCAGGTGGAATTGGGTTTTGAGATAGCTGTGTAAGGAATTTCCACTCCTGAAACGTATCGCAACCTATTTCGTAACAAGTTAATTTTTGTTTATTTCCTTTTGAATTATTTAAATTTGTGAATTCTCCATAATACTGATTAAATTGGATCTTTATATGCTCAATTGACATGTATTATCAACATGCATGGTAACATACAGACATGAATAATAAGTGAAAAGTTTGCAATATTCAGTGCGCTAGTTTATTGGAGAAAGCATATGAAAGTAATGGAATAAAAAAAAGAAAAAAAAAAGAAAAAAAGAAAAAAAAAAGAAAAAAAGGAAAAAAGTGTATATAAATAATTAACCATACTTTTACTTAGTAATCAGACATCTTGTCTCAGTAAGCAGTGATTGTTCGCGTCAAACGGAAAAACTTGAGTTAATAATAATAAAATTTCTACTTAGTAACCGGACGTCTTGCCTCAGTAAGCAGAGATTGTTCGAGTCAAATGGTAGAATATTTAAACATCTGATATCCGAGTAATTAAGTCCGTAAGGGTGTCTTAATACCTAGTGCCCTAAAGCCAACTGGCTTGGGAGTCACTGGCCCAAAGCTCGCTACATGGATTGAAGATGTTATAAAAAAAATCAGAAAAAGTTCCATTGCCAAAAATGTGTGAATTCTGATATAACTTTAGGACAAAAATATTACTCTCTTTTCAACTACACTTATGAATATTGTGGGCACAATGATTTGATTAACATTTTGTTGGTTGTGTATATGGAGAATGGTAAAAATAATCGGAGAATTTACTTATTTGATAATTTAGAAAGAAAGAAAACAACTGCTAACTTGGATAAGAAATTTCACTTGTTTAGTTACTAACTTGTTTATTTTTGTTTCTTTTGTCTTTTTGCTTTTGTTTGCATTTCATTAACGTTTGTGGGTATCGTCCATGTAAACCCTAACGAGACTACAACTCGTCCACTAGGGACACCTAGGAATTTAAAGGCTTGTTGCATACGCTAAATGCAATCGTGATCCTTACAAAAGTGGCTTAGATTAATTTAGTATTAATTGATTATTTCATTTTGTTTTATTTTTTTTACTCGAGGATTAGTAAAATGTTAGGTTTGGGGGTGTGATGAGCGGAAAATATATCAATATTTACTGCCTTTTTTACTTAATATTTTGTATAGTTTCTCGGATTTTATGAACGTTTTGATGTGTTTTTATTTATTTTACAGATAAAATAAAATCGGGACTCAACGAAATCAATCAGTACAAAATATGGAACAAATAAGGGTAAAAATTAGACTTGACATTTTGATTTTGGAGATTGGAAACTTGAAATGGCGTTCTAACGAAGTACAATTTCAAAAATTTCAGCTTTGCGTAATTTTCTTCTTTAGGCCATAACTTTCTACTCCGATATCGGATTAAGGTGATTCAAGTTCCAGATTAAAGATGACTCAAAGATCTACAACTTTGACGTTCATAATAATTTTGAAGTCTGAAGTTCTTATGACCGAAAGTGATAAAACATCCAGAAGTGTGTTATGTGTAATTATTAAAGTCATTTTCAAAGCAAAAAAATAAAAATGAAATAAAAAATGAAAATTGTCAAACTTCCACCAAACATGGTGGAGAATTTGGTGTCATGTTTAATGCCATGTTTGGTGGAGAAATTGGTTGAGAAATTTGTGGAGAAATTGGTGGAGAATTTAGTGGAGGCAAAATTTTGCCTATAAATATTAAGCCACTTCATTTGTAAATTTCATACTGTCCTTGAGGTTTCTAATAAGGAACTTGAGGATTGTATCTTGTGTCTTTATTCTCTGTATTTTAATTATATATTTTTATTTTTAGTAATAATAGTTTGTGTGTTTTTACTTTCTTTTATGTTTAGTAGTTAATTTCCGCTGGGGGAAGGGTGAAACCTTTAATATGATAAGGTAGATTAATCTCACTTATTTTATAATATGGAAATTGTAATTTAATAATATGGATTAAAGTTGATACTGCCTTAATTGCCGGTTTTATTTATTTGACATAATGTGACACCGCATATATGATCGGTCTTTCGGTGACAGATGATTACCGCCTATATGGCTGGTTTATGGATAAATAATAACACCGCCTTTATGGCCGGTTTGACTTAATTGTGTAACACTGACAAATTCTATATTATTATAAAGTGAGATTTCTACATTTAAAATATTAAAGGTGGATCCCCTAACCCCCAGCATTTTATTTTTATTCTAGGGAAGTGATGAAGCACAATATTCACGAGTTTAATAATTGATTTAATTATATTATGTGTGATACTTTGGCTTGTTTATTAAATCTTAATCTTAATGCTTCTTGTTGCCTAATCACCAATAATATTGATTTGGTAAACTTAAAATGAACTTTGAAAAGGGATTTTAGGTTTCAGCCTTAGATTCAATAGCTTACGATCTCACCTTAGGGTAAATTTCCCTTAGGGAGATTTCCTTCCAGGATGGACATATACCTGTCGGGCGGAGGTAGCCACAATTGGGACTTGATCTTAATGAATTCAGAGTTTTTTGGTTAACATAGACATATAGTTAATTGGGTTACTTTGGGTGTTTGCATCTGATCATCAACAGAGGCTTTTGCATATCTTCGTGTTCCAGGTTAACAAACTAATTTATTACACATGTGTATGAGAATAAATTCATCATTAGAATAATATTGTGTGGAATCACAACCCTAGATATTTGTTTTATTTATTATTAACTTCCTTCGTTTATTTTATATTTATTTATTTAGCAAATCTACATTCAATAAATCAATCAAGCAATCATTTCATTCTCACATCAAATAGATACCTGTAAACATTTAGCATCAATAATTAATAACAACAGTAGAAATTAAGTCTTTGTGGGATCGATATTTTTATACTACTTGAGCGATACTTATGCTTGCGTTACATGTGTGATTTCACCGATCAACGCTTAGATAATTAAATGGCTTAATTAAAATTTTGTCCACTTTAGAATTTTAAATTTTAAACTTATTTGTGAACAAATATTTTAAGAGTTTAAATAAATTAGGTCACTAAAACTAGCTTAATTAAATTAGTCTAATGAGTAAAATAATTAGTAGAGACTAATGGATATTAGTGAGTTAAATTTTAAGAGTTAAAATTGGTAAGGTCAATAAAAGTGCACTAGTGTATATAAGAGTTATGTTTTAGCGGCCATAAATTTTGACACTAGTGTAGACACTGCATTTTTGCATATCATGCCCAATGACGAGTCTCGTAAGGAGGCACTACCTTTTCATGTCATGGAAGTTGCGGAAAACGGTCGTCGGAAAGGGAAAGTCAAGAATTGACGTTTGTTGGATTTTTGTTCGCTCGCTTAAACTCGGGTTTTCTCAGGGAGCCTCTATTTCAAAATTTATTCTCGCCCCGAACCTTAAAACCTACCCCTGTGTCCTTCAACTCCATGCAAAATAAAAATCACCAACCAATTAAATAAATTCAAACTAAAATTAAGCCATTAAAAAAATACCAACCAATTAAACAAATTCAGAGAAAATCAAACAAATAAAAAAATATTAATCAAACATAAACCAAAATCCATTCCAAATCAACAAACACCAAATAAAATAAACCCCACCTTCACGCCCAAACACAAGCAAACACATTAAACAAATCATTCACAAACAAAATAAACATCAACCAAATCCACTCACTTTAAACAATAAAATAATCCAACACCAACACCAAACAAATAATAAACAAAACAACATCAACAAAACCCACTAACACAAAATAATAAACAAATCAAACAACAACAAAAACCCTAACCTCACCCATGCCTCACGCCCATCACAACCCATCTCTCACCCATCCACAATCAACCATTATTCCCCTGCAACACCCATCTTCCTGCACTGCCCATTCTCACCTCACCCATACCCCTGATTCAAGCCCATACACTGCCAACCCATGCACCGCCCATGCCATCTCCCATCTTCTTCCCTCACCATTCAAGCTTGCCCCCCTTGGCCTTAACACTCCACTGCACGCACCACACCACTGCCAGCCCACTCACGTAAGACACACACACTCCACTGCATACTCCAATTGCCTATATAAGCACACATTTTTCAGCCTTGGAGGGGGGCTAGCAGAGATCAAGATACATCAAACACATATTGAGCAAAAACTTAGCATCTTGATAGCACATACATGAAAAGATAGACAACACAAAATACCCCTCACTGCATCCCTCTCTCACGCCAATTCAGTCCCCATACAGCAGCCCTCTGAAACACGCCCAACTTCCACTGAAACCAGATTCATTCTCAGAAGCCCTCATTCCATCCCTCACTGGACTCATCATTTGGAACCTCTCGGCAGCCCTCTCTCTCACTGAACCCTCGACCACTTCAACAACAACCCCCTCATGCTCACGACAACACTGCAACTCACGCAAACACTGCCCCTACTCACGCCCAATAGCCCCTCAAATCAGCCCTCTACTCACACGCAAGAACCCCTGAAATAACCTCTCAACCTCACGCCAAAGTACCTCTGAAGACATCCCTTTGTCACCCCAAATCAACATCTACCTTTGTCCCGCATTGCCAAGGAAATCCCCTCCCTTGCTCACGCCCAAGCAGCCATCCTTTCCCTCTATCCCACATCGCCTGGAAACACCCTCTCCATTTTTGCCTTCAACTCTCACGACCAAGGCACAACTCACGCAAACACTGCCCCTGAATCAGCCCCTATTGCTCACGTATTCACTGCCCTAAAACACGCACATAACCCCTCCATTTGAGCCTTCATCATGACTCAAAAACTCAGCCCTTGACGCCTAACTTCAAAATCATCACAGCTCAACAACCCTTCAAGCCTCACGTTCAACTGACCAAGAAGCACACTGCCAGCAGCCCTTAAACAAAGACCACGCAGCCCCCCTCTCATTCACAGCAACCCATGAAACCGTGACTGCTTCACCAAGAACCCTAAACACTCATCACCAAGAACACATGTAACCACCTTCATGAACCCACTGACTTTCACGGCAGTTGACAGCTCACACTCATCCCACAATTGCCCTTGCTCAACACGTCCATGACCTCCCCTTTAACTCATCAACACACGCACCAAATTGCACTGCATTACACATCTCGGCCTCACCTACAACACATCAGCCCCTTCTCCATGCCAACCAGTTCCACGTAAATCCTCATGCACACACAGCCCATGTATTGATCAAACAAAGGATAATTCACGCCATTGAGGTCCTCACGCGGCAGTCACCTTCATGCAGCCATCTTCCCCCACGTAACAGGCCACTGCCTCTTCACTCTCACTTGCACCCGTCTCCCTCAGCAAACCTCTCTTCTCCATGAATAAACACCCTCCTTAAACGCACACATTCAACAAACCCTCACTGCCCATGCACGTAAAATGGCCCTCAAAAAATGTCCTCTGCCCTCACTTATTCACGTGAACCATCCATGACCAGCCCTTCCCTCAATGAACACACGTACCAGTCACCTTCATGGGATCTCACCTCATTCACTGCACGCATGGCCCTCTAACTCCATGAACAAACATTCACCTTCATGCCAAAAAAAATAACACACGCCACTGCCCTCACTTATGCACGTGAAACCTGCCCTTCCAAAACCCTCCATGCACGTGAAACCATAACATTAAAACAACCCCCTAACACGCCACAAACACAGCCTGCATACTGTCCTCAAACCGTATGTAATACAGCCCAAAACCGTAACCAAAACAGTCCAAAGATAGTCCGAAAACTTGATGAAAACAGTGAGGAAAATAAAGAAAATTTGAGTTGAAAACGGACAAATACAGAGAGAGAAAACAACGAGTAAAAATAGAAGAAAAATACAGAAAAATGACGAGTGAAAATGACGAGTGAAAATAACGAGTGAAACGTGTGAAAACGGCGAGTCAAAACTGTGAGAAAATGGCCGAAAACAGCAAACTTTAACCGCGCGGGTGAAAACAGAGAAAACAGCTGAAACAGTGAACCTGTGGAAACAGTGAAAATGGCGAACCCAGACAACACAGCGGAAACAACGGATCAGTGAGAACAGTGGGATGATAACCCTTCCGGCACCGTGGAACGCACTCCGGATAGCGACTAAAAGGTAAGACCTGAGGGCACCTATTTTATTTATCATCATTTATTTCTTAGTTAATTTGTTATTTTTATTCGCATGAATTAATGGATTAGAAAGCATGTAATTTGTTTTATTTGTATGGATTAGTGAATTAAGAGGCATGTAATTTATTTTATTCGTATGAAATAATGACGTAGGGAATGTGTTTAGCTTGAATAGTCAGTTTGGCATGTTGTTTGGAATTTGTTTGCGTGAAATAATGACTTAGTATGTGATGTGATTTCGGATGAATGGAATATGTGTTCTGCTTGTGGTATATCGGATGGAAACCCGGACGTAAATTCCGTAGCCGATTCCGAATGGACGGTAGTGCGGTCTGCACTCAGGATACAATGCCACGTACCACTTAAGATACACACATCTCGTCTCATCCGAATTTGTATTTGAGCATGTTATAGCCTTTAGGTTATTTGTTTATTATTTAAAGTATGATTTAGTTTAGTTTGTTATTTATTTGTTAAAGCATATTTAGGTTGTCCTTTATGCATGTTATTAGTTTATGATGTGTTTGGGTAATGATTTATGCATGTTAATGTAATGATTCAATCTACTCGTTGTGATATATTGCGTGGAATTATTTGGATGAAAGCATGTTAGATCTAAGTACCTTTGAGCATGCAAGCTAAGTAGACTTGGTTAATATTACACAAATCACAAACATTACAAGATGACATAAAGTAAGAGACCATTCCGAACCCAACGGTTTGAGGTTTTCCCTTGCGAGGGGTGAGTGCGGCCTTAAATCATTTATCCCGGTTCACACCGGGTGGCGACTCCATTATTCTCCGGTTTAGTCCCCCGCGGGCTACTCCGTACTCCCAACCGGGCCGCGAGCCCGGGACAGCATGCGTCGTCCAGTTTCTGTTGTCTACAACTAGTAAATTAAAATATTAGATATTTTAAAATAGAAACCTTATTTTTAAAATAATGAATGGGAGAGGGATATATGACAATATCCCGCGATCTCTATTGTTAGTTCGAAAATGTGACATTTAAAAGGCGCATCGAGTCGTCTTTGTTTTCGCTCATCTACGGATGGTGTCCATTTTGGATCAATATCAAGTTTGGATTCCGAGAAAATAGAGACTCTAGATGTATCTGGTGAACTGACCTACCCTGCGATGACACTTCACTAGTTAAGTCTAAGGGTTCTGAAACAACGGGTCACACTAACAAAGGAATGATTAAATGTTAATCGAAATTCCTTGATCAAATCAAACGGTGGTTGGTTGATATAAGAATAAGAGTTATTCTCATATATATTAATCAATTGAGATTGTTTCGATGTATCATGTAAATACTTGACGTATCATACGACGACACTTGTTTGAAGGATGATAGATTTTTGTGGTATAGTAATTCTCTTAGGTTTCTAATTCATTATTCATGCATCATGTTTAATTTTATGCCTAAATGTTTGATAATTTTAATATGCGATGAATGAATATTAAATGCATGTTTACTTTATTTTATTTCAGCCATGGTTTCTCCAATAATTGCCTTTCTCTCTAACGATAAATTAACGGGAGAAAATTATGTCAAGTGGAAAAGTAACATGAACGCCATTCTGGTTTATGAAGACCTAAACTTTGTCTTGACGGATGAGTGTCCTCCCAAGCCAGCAAAAAACTCTGGCCAAGGTTCTTGCTGCAAAACATAAGCCTATGGGTAATGAGAAAGCCCGATGCTACTTACTAGCAGCGATGTACGAGGTTCTTGATGTAAAACATTAGCCTATGGCTACAACATCTCAGATTATGAAGTCATTGCAAGGCATGTTCGGGAAGCCTTCGGAGTGTCAGTGTCATAAAGCCATGGTCTCAGTGATGACTGATAGGATGAAGGAATGGACACCAATCTGAAAGCATGTCTTAAGGATGATGACCTACCTTAATACGGTCGAAACTCATGACGGTCGTATTGACAAGCGGATCTAGGTGACCATGATCATGGAAACTCTTCCGAAGAGTGTCCTGTAGTTTAAAAGCAACTATGTTATGAACAAGTTGTCATTTACTTTGACCCAGCTACTGAATGAGCTCACCCATTACGAGTCCGTGTTGATGGATCCTCGTAGGCCCAGTGGAGAGACAAATGTTGCCGAATCTTTTAAATCTGCCAAGAATAGGAAGAAAGACACTGGGAAGGCTAAGGCAAAGCCTATGACAAAGAAGAACAAGAAAGGCTCCAAGGATGCCAATCCCAAGGGAAAGTGTTTCCAATGCAACAAGGACGAGCATTGGAAAAAGAACTGTCTTAAATACCTTGTTGAGTAGAAAGAGAAAAAGGCTACAAGTAAATACGATTTACTTGTTATCAAATCTCTATTAGTGGAGGATGATAAGTCCGCATGGATTGTTGATTCTGGAGCCACTAATCATGTTTGTTCTTCTTTGTAGTTATCGTAGGAATTCTATCTTCTTAAGGTGTCACCCATAATTTTTTTTATATAAGACATTGCTCATGTCTTATTTGCATCATAAAAGGCTTCTACTCCCCCTCATTGTCTCTACTTGACTTCCTGAGTCTTCTTATTCCTAGCCCAACTCTAATACTTATCACAGAACATCCAGTTATGCTTTATATCTGGCTGATCTTATTTCATATCCGGCTCCGAAATGGCTCGCACCCTATAGGAACATGTCGTATCACCATATCCTTGTAAAGGTTGCCTCAACATTCTGGGATACCAAAAACCATTTCTTTTGTTTTAATGGCCATAATATCTGCTCCATGCCCGAGGAATTTTCTGTTATCCTGGGCTAACACTGTCATTCTTCTACTCATTTGGCGTTGCCTTTTGCAATAACCTTTTATCAATGGGAAGCCTCTGAAGCTTTTCTCTCACTCATGATGAGTTGGAGAAGGTGATACCCAGTCCCCTGTCTATTGTATTAAAGACATTTCTGGATGCCGCCACTAACATGAGATAGACTCTCACTATTGGAGAAGCGCGATTATGTTATGTATCATGGCCCTATACCTTCTGATGGGTCGTGATAACAGTACATGTGATTACCGACTTCTTCATATCATCCAGGGTATTAGGTGCCACTATGACCCTTCTATTATCATTCTAGCTGAGACACTTCATGGCCTAGATGGAATTAAGCGAAATCTCGCCAACCGCTTTCTGAGAAGTCTTTTACTCTTCCAGTTATGCCCTAATTTTGCCTAAACTATCCTTTTGAATTTTCAGGCTGGCGGGTTGCTCTAACTTCTGTCTGGGCCATCTTTTTAGGTTTTCAACCCAGCGATCACCTTTTTTTTTTTTTTTAATTTTTGTGTTTTTTTATGCCCTATATTTTGCCCAGGTTGTCATTTAGAAATTTTTGACCTAGCGGGCTGCTCTAACTTTTGTTGGGCCGCCTTTTTAGATTTTCAACCCAGCGAGTTAACATTTTTCCTCTTTTCTTTAGGTGCGACTGGAAGAGAAGTTGAGGCTCGTTATGTTTCCCATAGTCCATCTTCACTTCTTATGGTCCGCGATACCAGATAACACATGCCATTACAAAGAATAACCTTCCTTACGACACCTGGAGAGAGTGCCTACAACAAATATCTGATGCCGAGATCCAGTAGATGGACTTCTTTGGTTGCTACGTTCCTATCCCAAGTCTCTATGCTAGTTCTTTCTATTTACAAACCTGAATTTATCAACAGTGTGAGTGCCACTTTCTATTTACAAACCTGAATTTATCAACAGTGTGAGTGCCAGTTTCATCTTGTTCCAGGATTATGAAATTTCCAAGGCGGTTATTTATCTTGTTATTTTCTTAACTATCTCCGGGATAAATGGACTTATCGGCGTGTCTAGACCATTGTTGACTCTGCATCTAAAAACATTGCCCTCATTAGCTCTTCTGAGTCAGACTTTAGGTTGAAAAGACAAAGAAGATTATTTATACATGTTTATTCTAAATTTTTTACCTTTTAGCATTTCGCATGTTATGAACATATTTAAACTTTATCATTTTCTCCCAGTATATGTGTAAATACATTAATTATTTATTGCAAGGGTACCTTTGTCATTAATAGGCCTTTTTAGGTTTTTTAATTAATTATTTTTTGCTCACTTTGTCCCTAACTTTTGCCTAAAATATTTCTGGTTCAGCGGGATGGGTTTTGATTTTTGCTTAGGCCGTCATTTACGAATTTTTGACCTAACAAGCCTTTTTTTTTCTTTCTTTTTTCCTTTTCCTTTATGCAAAGTATTTCTTCAATTTGTCCATGTTGATGGGTTCAGTAAACTCGTTCCCTTCCAGATCGGACAATCGACCGCTTTGTTTCTTAAGACTCTCTAGACTAGGTAGGCCCGTCCCAATTTGGCCTAAACTTTCCTCTTGGGTCCATTGCCAGAGGTCTCGACTGTTTCAACACCAAGTCTCTTTCTGTTGGACTGTATTTTATACAAATCTCTCATAAAGCTTATAAAATGAGAGGCCAATTTCTATATCACCACCCGATCCTCTTTACTTGCTTCTTTTGGAAACTCCCCATTATACCACGGCTTGTCATCTTCAACCTCTACGACTCTCTCTATTTTATAACTAGGTTTATTAGCCGTGGTTAACACCAAGAGTCTCATAGTTAACTTTTCAAGATTCTCTCATGGTGAGGCTAAAGTGGCCAAGGCATCTTCCATTTGGTTTTCTTCTCGAGACACGTGATGAAACATGCATCCCAGGATACTATGTATCAATATTTTTAGATAGGACATGTATGGCTTGACTTTTATTCCTTCAACTATCAATCTCCTTGTATCTGTCGAATTACCAGAATTGAGTCCCCAAAAAATTCTACTTCTTCTGCCCCCATGGCCACCAATGTTTCTAGCCCAAAAGTACTTGCCTAATATTCTACTATATTGTTGGTGACTGCAAAGGTTAGTCTTTTAGCCATAGGCAAAGTTTCTTGGTTGTCAGAACTATCCCAATTCCTGCCCCTTGCAGTTTATAGCTCCGTCGAAATATATTTTCCAACCCTGCACAATTATTATTTTCACTTCCTCATCTGGAAATTCGAACGCGTATCGATCCCATTTCTATTGGTTGTTGCGCTAAGAATTATGCCACTGCACGCCCCTTGATTACCTTATTGATGATATAATCAATGTCAAACTCATTCAACAAGACTAATCATCTCCCCAACCTTCCGAGCAGAAAAGGTTGCGACTGCAAGTACCTCAATAGATTTTCCTTAGTAACCAATTGTATCTTGTAAGACTGGAAGTAGTATCGTAATTTCCTGGAAGCCCATACCACCGCCAAATAAATATTTTCTACCTCCCGGTATCGAGTTTCCTATGACAACATCTTTTTACTGAGATTGTAAAATGCATGATCTACCAATGTGTCATCTTTTTGTACTAACATCGACATGTCATCACTGAGACCAAACATAGAAAGAAAAACCTTTATCCGACATTCTTACTCAAAATGGATTGTTTGATGCCATTTTTTGGTTGATAATTCACTTTCAACTTGTTTATATTTTGTAATTTGATCATGAAAATAGGTCAAACTTGCTTATCCATAATCAAGCTCAAATCAAGTGGTTAAAATTATATAAATTTGCTCATTTATGACCTTTGTTTATCTTTTTAGCTTTATTCTCTATTTCCTGTGAGCCAAACACTTGAGTCATCTTCGAGCCCTTAAAGTAGAATTGTAAAAGATTTAATTGGCACCCATAAATCAATTGGGACATCTTCGGCCGATAAAGAAAATTGTGAGGGTTTCATTGGCATCCCAGAAGCCAAATGATTAGTGAATCCTCTTATGGGTTACTAGAGATGTGGATATAGAAAGAGTTATCGAACTACGTATAAATCGCATTGTATATTATCTCTCTAACCGTTATCTCCTAAATATATACTTGTTGGATATTTTGAGATATTAGTTATATGCTTGGTATTAAATATTTGGAATTACATATTTGAATTACTTAAAATTATTGAGGCTATTGAATCAAATATTGTTTGTTGAGATTGTGTTTGTTGTGGATAGAGTTGGGGATTTGAAATATTGAAATATTTTGTAATTGAAATATTATGATTGAATTTATTGAATTTTTTGAATTAAGGTTATAAAAAGTGAACTTGTGTTTTATTTCACCAACTTGTGCTTGAATTGTATTTTTAAATTGATAAAATACATGATTGTTTGTCATTATTAAAAAATTGGTATATTATTGACCTTTTATATCTCACATAATATATTGATTTTAATGATAACAACCATATATTAGGAGAATTATGGTAAATAGACCCTTTCAAGTTAATCATGAAGTGCAAGCATAAAAAATGAGTTCAATATCAAAAGAAATCAAGTGGAGCTTAACAACATTCAAGATTAAAAAAGAATAGATAAGTAATATTGTTTTTAATCTTGTAATTCTTGTTTAAGTTAGATTGTACATAATAAGCACTAAAGAGTTGTATGTTTTCATTAAATGATAAAAGCTTATATTGAACTTAAATGTCAAAATTATTTTCAAGCTTTGTGATCTTAAAAGAGTCATTTGATTTTGATGAAAAGTCATTATTTGATTTTAAAACACTTGGTTTAAGTTGGTATATCTTTAGGTTTTGAAATGAGGACTAAAATGAGATTTTTACAATTCTGGCATTACCGCATGTCCACCCTAATGATTTTGGACGTCTAAACTAAGACATTTAAGAGAATTTTGGAACATTTTATAAATCGCTAACCTTTTACAAAAATTGGTTAGCCGATTGTCGAAATGGTTAGCCATTTACAAAATCGGTTAACCGAATTTTGCTAAATTTGATCGTTATTTTGCACGGTTACTTACTACATCACAATATGACGTCCGAACTTTCAATATAGGACATTTAAATTATGTTGAAATTGCATAACATCTAGTTTTTGAAGCCCTTTATAAATTGGATAATTTGAGATCTTTTTTTAGTTGATCATTCGCTTTCAACTTGTTCATATTTTTTCATTTGATCATCAAATAGCTCAAACTTGCTTATCTATAATTAAGCCTAAATCAAGTGCTTAAAATTATATAAATTTGCTCATGTAGGAGCTTTGTATCTTTGGAGTTTTATTCTCTATTTCTTGTAAAGCATACATTTAGGTCATTTTCGAGCCCTTGAAAAAGAATTGTAAAAGATTTTTTACTAGCACCCATAAGCCAATTGGGTCATCTTCAAGCCTAGAAAAGAAGAGTTGTGAAGGTTTCACCGGTACTCGGGAACCCAAATGATTAGTGAATTCTCTTGCGGGTTTCTTAAGATATGGCTGAATGCGAAATTGCCAATCACATAAAAATCGCATTATGTACAATCACTCTAACTCTTATCTCCTTAATCTATACTTGGTGGATATTTTTGGATATTGGTTATATGTTTGGAATTGAATATTTGGAATAACATATTTGAATTGCTTAAAATTACCGAGGTTATTGAACCAAATATTATTTATTGAGATTGTGTTTGGTGTAGATAGAGTTGGGGATTTGAAGTATTGAAGTATTGAATGATTTGATAACTGGGAGTGTTATGATTGAATTTGTAGAGCTTAGGTTATTTAGACCTTAAGATTTTTAATCTCTATTCACCCTTGGGTTATTTAGGCCATATATTAGGGGAATTTCACTCATGTCAAATGATCATATATATGATTAAACTCTAGAAAACAACCTTTGAGTGCTTTATATGGAGACCCGAACCATTCACCTTAGTTACAAATTTTTAATTTTTTTTTATCAATATACACTAATTTTACTTTTTAATAATAATTTTAAAAAGAAATCTTCACAAAAAAAGTTGGTATTCCTTGATATAATTGAGAAAAAGACCATTAGCCGCGCCCACTGTATGTCTGTGTCCTCATTATGAACATGGGTAAGTAAATAAATTTTTTTTTGTTTTTTTTAAAAAAACGAAAGAAATTTAATTAGGGAAAGGAACTTTATGAATTCATTATAAGGAAGAGTTTACATTTGTCAAAAAAGTTGTAAAAAATTCAACAACCCGAAACAAAATCATGAAATGGGCGATAAGCCGGAAAATTATTAAAAACGTGGGACACCTTAACAGACCAACTCGTGAACCTCCACCCTTTTGCTCACGTGCCACCTACAATGAGACGGATCTTTATAATGTCAAAAAAATATATGTAACATAATTTAGAATTAACTAGTCGGTGAAATCATAAAGTATTGTTTTTGCATACTGATCTTGGAGGAGAAGTTAAAAAAAATTTTATAAAAAAAAAAAAAAAATGATATGGATCCAATCGATCAATAATCTTTTTAGTGAATTATTATATTTTATTAATTTCATGGATGTTATTTTCTTCCACTAACTAGTTTTATTATACTTTACGTAAATAAAAACACAATATATGTGAAGATCATGTGATTTAGCTTGTCATTTCATTGGATACATTATTAAATTTAAAAGTCAAATATAATTTTTATGGTTTTGCTACATTGTTGATATTAAATTATTTTTATATATTTTTTTTGACACTGAATTATTAATCCCATTATGAAGATTATTTATACAATATTAAAGAGTTATGATAATATCATTATAATACCTAATTTTTTTATTTTACATCAAACCGTTAATAAAAATATTATTATGATATCATCATATTTTTAACACCGTTAATAAAAGTGATTCGTACAGAATTTGACTACGTGTATGTTTTTTGGAAACTAAAAATGATGCCAACGTCAATGACAATATCCAAAAGTTTCAAAAAACAAATTAGTGACAAGTTTGCTTTGACTCGTTTTCCAAGTGAAAAATGGAAACATTTTTTGAACCTTTGCTTCAATCTTCTTGCTTGTTCTTAGAACAGAAAAAAGGTCCGAACACATTTAATAATTATTATATTAATTTTGTTTGTTTGTTTGGGCCGAAAATGAGAGAAAAAAAAAAACGATTTTCAGTTTGTTGTTGTATCTTGAAAAAGAGAAAAAAAAAGGTGGGCTGACGCCCACTTTTTTTCTTGACAAGACGGATGGTTATCCGTGTAAGATATAATAAATAAAGGGGTATTGAAGATTCCAATGTGTAACGAGTGTGAAGCAACAACTTGTTAGCCTGAATGAAGAGGGAGCGTATTTAATGAGAGGCTGTTTTTTCAATCCCAGCTGTCTCTAAACTCTATTTGTAGCAACTAGTAGTTGTTGGGAGGATGGGACCATGAAACCGACACCTCCTTTTGGGGATATTTCAGGATAACCCATCAACATCAATCATAAATTTATTATGAGCGGTTAATATATATATATATATATATTTTGTTTTTATATTTTAATATTTCAAGTATTGTGCGAGTGTTTTAATATATTTTGGGTGTATTTTACCGGTTAAAATCATATGAAGATTTAACCAAACTCAACAAGCAATGAAATGATAAATTTGGAGCAAAAATCAGGCCAAATTTCAGAGTCACCAGCGCGTCGAGACGCGCTGCTTCACAAAAATTGAACAGAACCTCGAATTTACGACGCATCTCGACTCCGGAGAAGGAGCGTCACGACGGTCGAGTTAAAGGCCAGCGTCGCGAATCCGGGACTTGGGCGTCGCCATACAGACGCGATTCCAAGTTTCATAAGGACTCAAATTTCTTATCAAGAAAAGATCCAAAGGCCTCCTACATAAGCATATGCTCGTCCAAAACTTAAAAAAGCCCCATAACATATTTTGGAGCCTCTAAGAGCATAGATGGGAGTTAATGGGAGTTAGAGTTTGAAGCCGAAGACTGCAAACGATAGTTCTTTCTTCCATTCCCTTCATTCTCTACTTATATGTTATGAGTTCTTGTTTTGTAATAATGATTAACTTGTGTTTATTGTTTATCATGCGTAGCTAATTATTAAATTTAGGGTTGTAATAAATCTTAAGCATGTGTAATTAATTATTTGTATATTTTTATTCTTTTGAGTTTATTATTCTCTATGCTTGAACGCTTATTTTATTTGTTTGGCCAACAATAGAATAGTCTTGGTAAATCCTTAGGAATTCGACAAAGAGAATTTGGATTAGCCGTGAGAATAATAATGTGTGATTTATTCGTTGAATAGATTTCTCTTCATGATAAACATATACATGTAAGGCAAGCGTAGCCAATATTAGAATTTGATCTTAATGAATTCGGTTTAATTTAATTAACATAGACATATAGTTATTTGAATTATTCTGAATATATTCACCAAACCATCGAAAGAGGCTTGTGAATAATTTATTGTTCTATGTTAATAATTAGTAACAACAACCGAACTAAATGGAAAATATATGGACTCATTGTTTGCGTGCTTAGGTGAAGTTACAACCCTAGGTTTTTCTCGCACATAAATTTTATCTCCAAAATTGTTATTTGCTCATTATTGTTTTTCAATTAATTTTAGATTAATAAATCAACTCATTTTCTCAACAGTTTAATTTAAGTTAAGTGAGTTAGTTTTGATATAAATATGATAAATATTAAGTCCCAGTGGGTTCAACATCCGACTAATAGTCACTGTATTACTTGGGCGATACGTTCGATTGCTTGCTAGATTGATAAAATTGGGATCAAATTTTTGGCGCCGTTGTCGGGGACGTAATTTATCTTTTCTTTATTAATATTAGGACAACTTTACTTGCTTAGCTAAACACCCATCCCCTTTTCTTTTTATCTTTTTTATTTTTTATTTCAGTTGGTCGAAGTAATAGAGTACCATTGGGCGATGGAGGCATTAAGAGTATAAGAGGTAATGTTATACCCCATGTCAGTGAGACATCGTCAGATTTTCTGAGGCCTGTTGTCTAGACTAACAACTATCAATGGATGTTAAAGAGAACTAACACAATGTATGCTCAAGCCTTTTAGAGCACAATAATGAGATGTGAGATGTGTATGGGCAACCACCCGAGTGATTATTACACGTTCAACTACAATCAATGGTGGCAAAACCATCAGCATTTTACATGGAATAACAATGAAGGTCTCGCATATCCAATTGAACCATTATATCCCTTCAACCCACCACAAGCTCAAGAATTTCCTAAAGAATCAAAACCATCCGTGGAAAACTGCTTATGTCGACGATCGAGCTGAACAAGCTTGCTTCTGAGTTGAACAAGAAAAACACGATGAATATGGATAGATTGGAAGCAATGGTACAAAGCCATGCCGTATCGTCTGGAAGATCAAATAAGACACCTAGCCAATAACCAGAGCTACAGACCTCAAGAGACACTGCCAGATGACACAGAAGAAGATCCATAGAATCGAGAGACTCACAAGGATACCATAATGAGGACAAAGACAGAGCCGTATATAGAGACTGAAGTGTCCTATCAAGATCTTGGAGCATGCATTGTGTAGATGTTTGATGAAGAACTAAACGAAGAAATTTGAAAGTACATTTATAAAGAAATGGTGGAACAAAGAGTTAGGTAAGAGCAGTTGTGTGAACCTATTAAAAATCTAATGACACAAGGGGACACGTCAAACCATGAGGAAGCTAGCAGCATGGATATCGCCTATAAGCTTGACAAAATGACACAACCATTCAAAGTCAAGCATCATACGAGACCTCCTAACACTCTATCATTTCTTTCAAGACCCCATAGAGCTAAAGGTTGAAGAATGTGACATGGGCGCTGAGTGAAAAAGAATCATATCTGCCACCTCATTTTTGGAAGAGGCACTTGAACAGTAACATATATGGCACTGTCTTATTTAGGACATCCAAAGCCACATTGAAGGAATATCTTCAAAGACCGTCTCATTGAAGACGTTAAACTTAGCGTTAACGGGGAGACAACACACTCGTTTAATTTTTGTTGCCTTTATTTTAGTTTTATTTTATTGTGTGCTATTTTCCTGTTTATTAGTTTGCATATGTATTTATGCAGGTGCTAGCACAACCCATACACTCTGCACAACCAAAGTCTAACCAGTAGGAGCCTGATCAACTCCATGTACGGTAATGTTGTTCCTCACTCTTTGTTTCTTTATGCTTATCTTACATCGAGAACAATACAAGTTTTAGTTTGAGGGTGTGTGCATGTTAGTGTTAGTTCCTACTATTTATTAAAAAAAAATAAAAAAATCTTTCAATTTTTTTTTCTTAGTAGTGAAGAATAGTCTAATGATGCATTTGTTTGTTTTCAGATGAAATCTTAAGAAATGATAAGTGTCCAATTTACTTTTATCTGATGCATTGAGTAGGTGATCTATGTTAGACTCGTAAGCACTTAACAGTAAGTCTATAGCAGTAAGAGCTTAAGTAGTTGGTAAAATGACTAGTTGAAGAAATTATTTGACGATGAATGACCGTTTGCTTAGATGTCTATCTCGATTTGCTAGTGTTATGATGTATGATATGATTGAAAAAAAAAAGAGAAAAGAAAGAAGAAGAAAATTTGTTGAAAAAAAAGAATGAAAAAATTAAATCACATATAACAGATAAACGTGAAGCTACACAAGAGCAAGTGTTGGGACTACAATGAGGAGAAATGCTACCTTAAAGGGTATGTGTGTTGAAAAGAAATGAAAAGAAAATGAGAGAGAAAACTCATACCATACGGAGCGATAAATTTTTGAGATAAAATCACTGAGTTGACTTACTTAGGGATCAAGCTGTGACCAGACTTTTTCACACACACTTGAGTCTAACTTAGATAATTTATTCAAGAATTTGGATTTGAGTTGTGTTGAGTATTTTGAAGGTTTTTTGGTTTTAGTACTAAGTATTCTCTGATGACAATATTATGTGCAACTCCAAAAACAGTTTTATTATAGTTAGTTTTATTTTTATTTTTGCATTTGTGTGTGATTGCATGTGTGTGCAAATGACGTTGGTGGATGTCATCGGTGTAAGCCATCACGAGACTATAACTCATCCACTA
>SKCR01014431.1:0-35642 GCA_019454045.1 Zanthoxylum bungeanum
TGAAAGTTGGTAACTCTTTAATTTTGTAACAAATATTTCAATTATGGAATTGAATATTTAATGCTACAAATTAATCAATTATTCCTAGTAGTGGCCGAATTCCTCAAGCATAAAGGGAATGGATTTATTTATTTTGGAAACAAATAAAATCCTTGGCATTAATTTGGAAATTATGATTTTCAAATTTGTTAATTGCTTATTTAATTTTGTAACATCCTTTCAATAATGGTAATTGAATATTTGATGTTACAAAAATTGAAATAACCCTAGCTTGGCCGATTCTTGCTTATTAGGGAGGGGAGTGGTTGATTTGTTTTAGGAAACAAATTACCCTAAGTATAAAAAGAAAAATATAATTTTCTTTGAGAGGACTCTCTCATTCTAGCAACCCTAGGCATCTTCTTCTTTTTCTCTATTCTCTCAAAAGTTGAGAAACTATATATTGAAGAACAAGAATAAGAAAATATTCATGGTGTGTGATTAAATCTCTAAAACGTTTAGGGATTTGTTTTGTGTGTGTAGCCCACACTACTTTCCGTTGGTAACGAGATATAGCTCAAAAGACTTTGTGGTGACGAATAAATCATCTTCTCCTTCACTCTTATAAGTCACGGTATTGAGGAACAATAATACCTCTTTGCCGCACTTCACTTGTTACAATCGGGGCTCGATTTGTTTTGTTTTAATTCGGGTTTTTGGGAAACACCTTGGGGACTTTTTGGGGCTGAGTTAGGATTGTTATTGAGTGGAAAAATCAGACCTATATCACCCTTGCATTTCACGCAATTCAGTGGGTGATTTGTGTGCAGTTTGGTTGTGTAACGGGTCCAAAACAATCCATTATTTCACTGCAGTTCGGGGGTTGTTTGGGGACTATTTTGGGCGAATTCCGGGGCTGAGATCTTGTCCGAAACAGAAGCAAAACTTCAGTATATGTGCTGGTTCCATTCAGTTTTAAGGAAGGGAAAGCAAAAAAAAATTTCAAGGTCGATCCGTGTGCCTAATCGCTTCCGCTGCGCGCGGAAAGCGTTTCTTACAATTGGCATCTAGAGCGAGGTTGAAAAGTGTTCTTAATCCTTTCTTTTTCATTTAAAGTTTCTGTTTTTAATATATTTATATGAGTTATAAATATTATATGCATGTTTAGATGAGTGGGCACATTGTGATATTCATATGATGAATATTTTTTATTTTTCATGTGATGAATGGATTTTGCATTGGTCGTAAATTTTTCCGGCTCTTATTTTGTAGTTGGTTTTTTTTTTGGGGATGTAAGGCCATTGTTTACAGTTGTTGTGATTTTATTTTTCAATGTAAAATTTCAATCTTTGTAATTTGGAGCACCGAAGTCGCAAAAGGAGCCAACACCTCTTTGGAGCGGGATTTGAAGACCAAGGAATGCCTTGGTAAATATTTATACTAATTAGATTAGTATAGGAAAAATAAGAGCCCGGTCAATGCAAAATAATTTTTTTTTTTTGTGTATGTATGTTTATTTCGAATTGTTTGAATAACATGTCATATAGCTTAGGGTGCCCACTCTTGCATTTTACATGCCATAACATGTCATAGATGCATTATCATTATACACATAAAAATATGATTTTATGTAATTTAAAATGTTTAAATTATAATATGATATGCATAAAAATCAATTAATTGGATTAATTAGATTTATGGTTTAAATTTGAATTCTAATATATTGGACTTAATTAGTGCATAATAAATTTCATTGGTATATAGGATGGAAACCCGGATATAAATTCCATAGCTGAATCCGAATGGACGGTAATATGGTCTGCACTCGGGATACAATTCCACGTACCATTGGATTTTATAACGCACTAAGATTTATTAAAATGTTTAATTAAAATTTTGACTTTTTAGAATTCCATAAATTTTAAATTTTTTAGTGTCTAGTATTTTAAGAGTTAAAATATAATAGCTCACTAATACCACTCTAATTAAATTAGTTTAATTGAGTAAAACTATTAGTAGAGACTAATGAGATATTAGTGATACAATTTTAATAGTTAAAATTGATTAGCTCACTTATGACAACTAGTGTAAATAATAATTATGATTTAGCCGCCATAAATTTATCCACACTAGTTAAAATAAAATATTAGATATTTTAGATAGAAACCTTAATTTTTAAAAATAGTGAGTGGGATAGGGATATACGACAGTATATCCCGCGATCTCCGTTGTTAGTCCAAAAACGTGAGATTCAAAAGGCTCCTCGAGACGGCTTTGTTTTCGTCCCCCCTACGGATGGTGTCCATTTTGGGTCAATATCAGGTTTGTGTTCCGAGAGGATAGGGATTCTAGATGTATCTTGTGAATTGACCTACCCTACGGCGGCACTTCACTCGTTTAAGTCCAAGAATCTCGAAACGACGGGTTACACTCATAAGGAATAATTAACTGTTAATAAAATTCATTGATCAAATAAAACGGTAGTTGTTTAATATAGGAATAAGAGTTATTCCCGGATATATTAAACTGACTGAGATTGTCTCGATCTATCATGCGAGTACTTGACCTACCATACGGCGGCACTTGTGGGATGATAGGTTTCTGTGGCATAGTAATTCTCTTAGGTTTCTAATTCATTATTCATGGTTCATGCATCATGTTTAATTTTATGCCAAAATTCTTTGATGATTTTAATATGCGATGAATGAATGTTAAATGCATGTTTATTTTATTTTTCAGCCATGGTTTCTCCAATTATTTCCATACTCTCAAACGATAAATTAACGGGAGAAAACTATGTTAAGTGGAAAAGTAACATGAACGATATCCTGGTCTGTGAAGACCTAAAGTTTGTCCTGACGGAGGAACGTCCTCCCGAGCCGGCCAGAAATGCTGGCCAAGCTGTGCGCGATACCTATCAAAAATGGGTCACAGCAAACGAGAAAGCACGCTGCTACTTGCTAGCAGGGATGTCTGAGGTTCTTACTGCAAAGCATGAACCTATGGCTTTAGCATCTCAGATGATGGAGTCATTGCAGGGCATGTTTGGGCAGCCTTCGGAGCGTCAACGCCATGAGGCCATGGTATCAGCGATGACTGCTAGGATGAAGGATGGGACATCAGTCCGAGAGCACCTCTTGAGGATGATGACATATCTCAACACTGCTGAAACCCATGGACCTCGTATTGACGAGCGTAGCTAGGTGACCATGATTATGGAAACTCTTCGAAGAGTTTCCTGCAGTTTAAAAGCAAATATGTTATGAACAAGTTAACTTTACTTTGACCCAACTGCTCAATGAGCTCACCTATTATGAGTTCATGCTTGTGGATCCTCGTAAATCCAGTGCAGAGTCAAATGTTTCCGAGTCTTCTAAATCTGCAAAGATGAAGAAGAAAAGCACTGGGAAGGCTAAAGGAAAGCCCATGAAGAAGAAGAAAAACAAGAAAGGCTCCAAGGATACCAAGCCCAAAGAAAATGTTTCCACTGCAACAAAAATGGGCATTAGAAAAGGAACTGTCTTAAATACCTTGCTGAGCTAAAGGAGAAAAAGGAAACAGGTAAATATGATTTACTGGTTATTGAATCTCTATTAGTGGAGGATGATAAATCCGCTTGGATTGTTGATTCTGGAGCCACTAACCATGTTTGTTCTTCTTTGCAGCTACTTGATTCATGGAGGGACCTTGTTGAAGGTGACTACACCATGAGGGTCGGGATAAAGGATGTCGTTTTTAGCAAGAGCAGTGGAGTTTCTAGTTTAAATTTCATGAATAATAGTTATTTAAATTTAAACAATGTGTTATTCAATCCTGGTTTTCACAGGAATTTGATTTCTGTTTCTAAACTTTTGGATGATGGTTATTCAGTTTCTTTTAATAGCAATTTGGTTATTATTGGTAGAAATGGATTAACTATATGCACATGAAACTCAGAAAATAACTTGTATGTGTTAAGACCGTTAACACATAGGTCACTGCTCAACGCTGAAATGTTTAAGGTTGAGAAACCTAAAACTAAACGGCCAAGGATTTCTCACGATGACACATATCTATGGCATCTTAGACTTGGTCACATTAACCTTGACCGGATAAATAGATTGATAAAGAACGGAGCCTTAAACTAGTTAAAGCTCAGGACTCTACCAGTTTGTGAATCCTATTTAGAAGGAAAAATGACAAAGAGACCTTTTATTGGAAAATGTTTAAGAGCCAGTCAACCACTTGAGCTAATACATTCGGACGTTTGTGGACCGATGAATGTAAGAGTACGAGGTGGTTATGAATACTTTGTCACATTCATTGACGATTATTCAAGATATGGGTATGTTTACCTAATGCATCACAAATCAGATAACTTTGAAAAGTTCAAAGAGTATCGTGCTGAGGTTGAGAACCAATTAGGTAAGACAATCAAAACTCTACGATCAGATCGTGGAGGGGAATACCTTGACAGAGATTTCGAGGAATTCTTAGTTTGAGCATGGGATAGTATCCCAGCTCACAGCGCCTGAACACCACAACAAAATGGTGTTGCAGAGAGGAGAAATCGGACCCTATTAGACATGATGAGATCTATGTTAGTTATAGCTCACTACCTATTTCATTCTGGGGATATGCACTCCAAACCGAAATGCATATCCTTAATGTAGTTCCATCTAAGTCTGTTCCTAACACTCCCTTAGAGTTATGGAATGGTCGTAAAACTAGTTTACGACATTTTCGCATATTAGGGTGTCCAGCACATGTGCTGAAGAATAAGACTACAAAGTTGGAGCCACGTTCTTAGGTGTGCCTATTTGTAGGCTATCCTAATGAGACTAGGGGTGGATTCTTCTACAGTCCTGATGATAACAAAGTGTTGGTATCGACAAATGCTACGTTTCTAGAGGAGGACTATATGAGGGAGTTCAAACCTCGAAGTAAAGTGTTGCTCGAGGAGTTACTTACTGGTTTGACCAGCACTCCATCATCAACGAAAGTTTACAAATACATAGAACCTTCGACATCTGATAGTCAGATGCAAGCTCGTCAGAATGATCTACCGCCTAGACGCAGTGGGAGGGTTGTACGACAACCTGATCACTACTTAGGGGTTGGAGAGGCATAAGTTGTCGCATCAAGCGATGGCATAGATGATCCATTGACCTACAGTACTGCAATGGATGATTCTGACAAAGAGGAATGGCTCAAAGCCATGAACTTAGAGATGGAGTCCATGCACTCCAACTCAGTCTGGGAACTTGTAGACCAACCTGATGAGGTGAAACCCATAGGTTGCAAGTGAATCTACAAAAGGAAGAGGGGATCAGATGGGAAGGTACAGACCTTCAAGGCTAGACTAGTGGCCCAGGGTTATACCCAGAAAGAGGGAGTTGACTATGAGGAAACTTTCTCGCCAGTAGCCTTGCTTAAATCCATTTGCACTCTTCTATCAATTGCCGCATATTATGACTATGAAATTTGGCAAATGGATGTCAAGACTGCATTCTTGAATGGCAATCTTGATGAAAGTATCTATATGATACAACCAGAGGGGTTCATCGCCCAAGGTCAAGAGCAAAAGGTTTGCAAGCTGCAAAGGTCCATTTATGGACTCAAGCATGCATCTCGATCTTGGAATATAAGATTTGATACAACGATCAAGTCTTATGATTTTGAGCAGGATGTTGATGAGCCCTGTGTATACAAGCGCGTCATTGACGGAAAGGTGGTTTTTCTTTTTTTATATGTCGATGATATTTTACTCATTGGGAATGATGTAAAGATATTATCAGACGTGAAAACCTGGCTAGCTAACCAATTCCACATGAAAGATTTGGGAGAGGCCAATTATGTTCTTGGGATTCAGATACTTCAGGATCGCAAGAAACGAATGTTAGCTATGTCTCAGGCATCCTATATCGATAAGATCCTTGTGCGATTTGGGATGCAGAATTCCAAGAAAGGCAATATGTCTTATCGGCATGGAATTCATTTGTCAAATGAACAGTCTCCTAAGACACCTCAAGATGTTGAGGAAATGAGACATATCCCATACGCCTCAGCAGTTGGTAGTCTCATGTATGCTATGTTATGTATGAGACTGGACATCTGTTTTGCAGTGGGAGTAGTCAGAAGGTTTCAATCAAACCCAGGATTGGATCACTGGGTGGCTGTGAAATACGTTCTCAAGTATCTTATGAGAACGAGAAATTATATGCTTGTATATTCTGGTGAGGATATGATCCTAAGAGGATATACATACTTTGATTTTAAGAAAGATGTAGATTCTAGGAAATCTACATCTGGATCAGTGTTAACATTAGGTGGTAAGGCTATAGTATGGCGGAGCATAAAGCAATCTTGTATTGCTAACTCCACCATGGAGGCTGAATTTGTAGCATCTTGTGAAGCAGCTAAGGAAGCAGTCTGGCTCCGTAAATTCTTGGGAGATCTGGAAGTTGTTCCAGATATGGATAGACCACTCAAACTCTATTGCGATAATAGTGGTGCGGTGGAAAATTCCAAAGAACCAATAAGCCACAAAAGGGGAAATCATATAGAAAGGAAATATCATCTCATCAGGGAGATAATGTAGAGAGAAGACGTTACTGTCACAAAGATTGCATCCGCAGATAACCTGGCTGATCCGTTTACAAAGACCTTGCCGGCTAAAGTTTTTGAAGGTCACCTAGATGGTATAGGATTACGAGACATGTCTCATTTACTCTAGTGCAAGTGGGATATTGTTGGAATGTATGCCCTAGAGCTACATATGATGTAAACGGTTTTATGTGTTTTGAAATAAAACGATGCATTATTCATTTATCAAATTGTTTGTTTAATTTTCGCATATTATATATCATCTTAAATACCCTAGATTACTTATGTACCTTAAGACTCAGTGTATGAGTGTCATACACAAGAGGATTTAAGTCTGAAGTTAGTAATCTTAAATAGTCCATAGAGAGCAAACAAAGCGGGTACTTTGTTTGTGGTTTATCTATAGTTGCGGTCCATTCTATATTTGTATGGGGATCTTGATCCGGATCGTCCATGTAGAGACATGAGAATGGAGGCACCTTGTATGATGCGATCATATAGGACTGGACCCAGATAGAAATGACACTCTTATAATATCCGTTAAGCAAAGAAAGTCATTTCAATCTACTTGATGGTCATATATGGATTGATCTTAATCATGAGTGTACTACGAACTCCTGCATGGCAAGTTGTGTCCTTTGATTTACAAAGATGAGATTGGTGTAGCAGTCCCGACCAATAGCTACGTACTTTGGGGACACAGTTTGTTTTGTAGCTGGGAACGTTTTACATAGACAAGGAGTTCACTCCTTCTTGCGAGAAGTAGAGGAGTATCTTTCTTAAGGGTTGATTCAGTACTTGAACGATTTGAGCGCTCAAGTCTCTCTATTACGAATAGAAAGATTAAAATTCATAATAGTTATGAATAAATCGTTCATTAGAGAATCAATGGTACTTAAGGTACAAATAATTAGAGGGGTATAACGGACATTATGACCCGGCTCTAATTATGAGATACTCGTGAAGGGTCAATTCGTATGTAATGACTATATCGATGGACACCGTCTTGGTTCGGCTTAATATATCATCTGCGGCAACGTGTGTTCAACTTCGGGTTTTTAGTGGAATAACCTGGAGTTAATAATTCAGAATATTTAATTAAGAGCTTAATTTAATATTTCGAGATTATTGGAGCTCAGAACCGTAGGTCCATTTGGTCCCCGTACTAGCTCTATTTACTATAACGGATTTAGTATAATTGGATAGTCCAATTGTATACTCACAAAGGTATAAATATTATTTATATGATTAATAATATTATTTGTCACACTTATAACTATATATTAAAAGTTAATATATGATTTATATAATAAATGATTATATGATAATTATTTATTGTTAGTAATTAAATTATATATGATATAATTTAATGAAGGCTAATATTGGAATTCCAAATTCGGGTTTTGGAAACTTTTGAATTAAATTTGGAAGTTTCACCTTTATGAAAGTTGGTAACTCTTTAATTTTCTAACATATATTTCAATTATGGAATTGAATACTTAATGCTACAAAATTAATCAATTATTCCTAGTAGTGGCCGAATTCCTCAAGCATAAAGGGAATGGATTTATTTATTTTGGAAACAAATAAAATCCTTGGCATTAATTGGAAATTATGATTTTCAAATTTGTTAATCGCTCATTTAATTTTGTAACATCCTTTCAATAATGGTAATTGAATATTTGATGTTACAAAAATTGAAATAAACAATAGCTTGGCCGATTCTTGCTTATTAAGGATGGGAGTGGTTGATTTGTTTTAGGAAACAAATTACCCTAAGTATAAAAAGAAAAATATAATTTTTCTTTGAGAGGACTCTCTCATTCTAGCAACCCTAGGCATCTTCTTCTTTTTCTCTATTCTTTGAAAATTTGAGAAACTGTATTGAAGAACAAGAATAAGAAAATATTCATGGTGTGTGATTAAATCTCTAAAACGTTTAGGGATTTATTTTGTGTGTGTAGCCCACACTACTTTCCGTTGGTAACGAGATATAGCTCAGAAGACTTTGTGGTGACGAACAAATCATCTTCTCCTTCACTCTTATAAGTCACGGCATTGAGGAACAATAATACCTCTTTGCCACACTTCACTTGTTACAATCGGGGCTCGATTTGTTTTGTTTTAATTCGGGTTTTTGGGAAACACCTTGGGGACTTTTTGGGGCTGAGTTAGGATTGTTATTGAGTGGAAAAATCAGACCTATATCACCCTTGCATTTCACGCAATTCAGTGGGTGATTTGTGTGCAGTTCGGTTGTGTAACGGGTCCAAAACAGTCCATTATTTCACTGCAGTTCGGTTGTGTAACGGGTCCAAAACAGTCCATTATTTCACTGCAGTTCGGGGGCTGTTCGGGGACTGTTTTGGGCGCATTCCGGGGCTGAGATCTTGTCCAAAACCGAAGCAAAACTTCCGTATATGTGCTGGTTCCATTCATTTTAAGGAAGGGAAAGCAAAAAAAAAATTTCAAGGTCGATCCGTGTGCCTAATCGCTTCCGCTGCGCGAGGAAAGCGTTTCCTACATTTTCATGTCAACACATCTTCCCATATTAGATGCATATCTGATGAGTGGTAAATCTATCACTATTTCCCACTCATTTAACCTAATATTTTGTATATTTTCTAGATTTTTGTGAATATTTTGATGTGTTTTGTGTAATTTTGTAGATACATAAAGTTTCAGGACATTCTGGAGGTGATTTGGAGCAAAACTGTGAAAATTGGCAAAAATGGCAAAATGGTAATTTCTCCGCGTCGCGACGCCTAACGTGCGCCGAGTGCTGCTCAGATGCTCCGGGTCAACGGATAAGAATCTGAGTCGATGAATCAGCGCCCTTAGCGTGACGTAAGCAATGACGTCATGAACAGTGCCACGTCATCGGATAAGAATCTGAGTCGAATAGTCGATGAATCAGCGCATGACACGTGTCACTGTAGCTGGCGTCGCGACGCTGGACCCCTATCCGCGCCTATAAATTGAGCTCGAGATTTCAGAATTTGTTGTACCTTCCTCTCTCTTCAATTCTTTCAAAAGAGAGAGTTTCTCTCTCTAGAGTCTTTAGTTTTTTTTAGTTTTTTTTTTTTTATTTTTAGTTTTTAGTTTTGTAAATAATTTTAATTACGTTTTGTAATAATAGTAATTTAATTTTTACTTTTTACTTTTTATAGTTTTTACTATTCACCATGATGAGGTAACTTCCTTATGCTAGGGTGAAAGGTAATTCTTTTACTATTACTATTTAGATTAATCTCCCTTAAAAATAATATATTTACTATTTAAAATTTGACTTAATCAGGATACCGCCAGATTGGTCGGTTGGTAAATTAATTTAAACTGGTTAAACCTGACTAAACAAGGATACCGCCAGATTGGTCGGTTGGTAATTTAATTTTGGTTCCGCCTTTATGGCTGGTTATTTTGGTTCCGCCTTTATGGCTGGTTATTTTGGTTCCGCCTTTATGGCTGATTATTTTGGTTCCGCCTATATGGCTGGTTGGTATTATCATCACGAGTTAATATATATTATATTAAGGGAGATATCTAAATAGTATTTAGTAGAAGTTAATTCCTTTTACCTTAGCTTTTTATTTTATTGTAATTTACTTTTCAGCTTTTACTTTATGTCTTTTACTTTTAAGTTTTTACTATCCCTAGTTATGTGTTAGTTATCTAGGGTTGTGATGACTTTTAATATCACCGGTTTATAAGGGGTTAAATTATAGTTTGGGTATTATAAAGATTTATTTATTGAGTCTTAATCTTAATGCTTCTTGTTGTCTGATCACCAATAAGATTGATGTGGTAAATCTAAAATGAACTAGACATTGGGATTTTAGGTTTCAGCCTTAGACTTAATAGCCCACGATCTTCATTAAGGATAGATAACCCTTTAATAGATTTCCTTACAGGATAGGAATATACCTGTCGGGCGGGGGTAGCCATAATTGGAACTTAAACTTAATGAATCCAGATAATTTGGTTGACATAGACATATGGTTCAATTGGGTTAAACTGGGTATTTGTGTCTGACCATCGACAGAGGCTTACACATAATTTAGTGTTCCAGGTTAATAAATCAATATATTACCCAACTTTAAGATAACCACTTCATCTTTAAAATGATATTAAAAGAAATCACAACCTTAGATCTTTGTGTCTTTTATTTTCCTTAATATTTTCTTTTATCTTTTTATTATTTATTTAGCAAATCTACAATCAACCAAATCAATCAAGCAATCAATTCCATTCTCCCTTTAATTAGATATTTGTAAATAAATAGATTCAACAATTAATAACAATAGTAGGAATTAAGTCCTCGTGGGATCGATATTTTTATACTACTTGAACGATACGTGCGCTTGCGTTATACGTGTGTGTTTACGTCGGTCAATATCCGTCAGGAAATCGGAGTTCTTTCAACAATTTACATAATGCTTCTTTTGCTGCCTTATTCAAAATGTAACAAGCTTCAGGATACACAAATTTTACATTTTTTCAATCTGATGCAACTCCGGACGTGAAGATAACTCCTTCAAGTCTTCTCTAGACTTGGCATTATCTTTTGTTTTCCCTTCCACATTCATGACAGTGTTGAAAATATTATCAAATAAATTCTTCTCAATGTGCATGACATCTAAATTATGTCAAATTAGTAATGTTTTCCAATAAGGTAAATCCCAAATATGCTTCGTTTCTTCCAACCACACCTGCAGTTCCTAACTATTCGAGCATTATTATGATCAGTATCAAGTTCTGTAACATTTTTCAATCCATATCCTTCAATCTGCTCTAAGATCTCAAAACCCGACTTCACAGGTTGTGCCACTTTATGTACTGCACGCCCCTTCATAAACCACCTCTTGTTTCTTCGAAATGGATGCTTTGACGGTAAGAACTTACGATGGTTGTCAAACCATGAAGTCTTTCCACCTTTTGTTAAAGTAAATGCGTCTGAATCATCCATGCAATAGGGACAAGCTAACTTACCTGCAGTACTCCACCCTAATAACATAGAATATGCAGGAAAATCACTGATAGTCCATAACAGTGAAGCTCGTATCTGAAAATTCGGTTTACTATATATATCATATGTCTTTACCCCCACCTCTCATAATTATTTCAACTCAGCAATCAAAGGTTGCAAGAACACATCAAACTTCTCTTTAGGGTTTCTCGGCCCAGACACTATTATAGATAAAAATATGTATTCATCTTTAATGCACATCCATGGTGGAAAATTGTATGGCGTCACTATCACTGTCCATGAAGAGTAATGTTGCCCCGTTTATCCAAATGGTTGAAATCCATTAGTGCAAAGACACAGTCTAACATTTCGAGTTTCAGCTGCAAAAGATGGATACATCTTATTAAAATATTTCCAGGCTGGGGAGTCTGAGCAATGCCACATGACACCACCCTCTTCAGTATCATGCTCGGCATGCCACCTCATGTCCTTAGCAGTGGCATTAGATGCATATAATCTCTGCAAATGAGGTGTAAGTGGAAAATAATACATTTTCTTGTAAGGAACATTTATTTTCTGCTTTGCTGATCCTCGTCTCTGCTTCTTATACCGATGGTGGTTACAGAACTTGTAACTTGTTAGGTCAATATCATCACTCCAATATATCATACAACCATTATTATAACAGTGAATTTTTTCTACTGGTAGACCCAAGCCTTCAATTAACTTCTTTGTGCTATAAAAGTTATCAGTCATTATATTATCCTCTTGACATTTCATGAATAAATTGATAAATATCGTCGTAACACCTTTCAGAAAAATAGTGTTCCGCCTTCAAATTCAGAAGTCTAGCCACCGCCGATAACTACGAATGCCCGTAAGGGTTTCCATGCCAAATCTCATGCTCTGATGCTCTAAGCATGTCATAAATTTTTCGTGTCACGCTATTTGGAGTCTCTTCACTATCATTTTGATTGAAAGTAGGTCCTGCAGCATCCAATACCATTTCTTGAATTGCATTGTTCACTTGGGTATCCTCAACTTCTGGACTTTGACTAATATCATATTCCGAGATATCTCGTTGTTCAGTCTCCCCATGTTTATACCATATATAATAGTTTGGTACAAATCCATATTTTGCAAGATGGAGTCTCACAATATCAAGGTCATAAAAACTTCGATTTTGACACCTACGTTGGTTATATGGACACTTAATTTTCATTCCGTCCATAAATGTATGATGACTTTCTGCTAACTAGATAAACTCCTCAATACCCGCAATAAACTCATTAGTCAGATACCCATCTTTTAACCTAACATTGATCCACTGCCGATCTGATCTCATCTTATCTTTCACTATGGTTGTATGTGATGCTGGCAACTGATGAAAATATAATTGGTGACTTTATTGATAAAAATTATGACATAGTTCATTAAACTCAACTCTTGGCATACAATAGAATAGACGTAATAGAAAGACAAGATTCGCAACTAACTTGCAATTCCTTCCGAGTTCTATTCTACTGCTTATTCAATATAAATGAGGAAGTGTATTATTCTACTACTTATTCTACTGCCTTCACCAATTACCATACAACCAATATATTGATTACAGACCTTAATTTTCAGCTTAATTTTGGATCATATCAAGCAAGTTCTACCTTGAGGTTTGAACTAATCACTTAAAATACTTATTACCTTATATGAAAATTAAATTAAATCAATTTTCACACATCTAAGTTTATGCTCAAGTCTTTACTAGACTGCTATAATTAAAACAACCACAATATAACAGGAGTCAAGAAAAACAACAAGTGCCTGATGCTTGATGAGGCGACTGCGAATAGTGGTTGGGCTGGCGAGCTGCGAGATGCGACCTACGATAAAGTGAGAGACCGAGCTACAGTCAATTTATTTGAATGACTAAAATGCATAAAATTAAAGCTATGAAACACATGACTCAACATTGGATCTTATAAATAGTATCTAAAAAATCATTCTTCTTAATCAAATCAAGAAAAATTGGTCAAACAAGAACTATCAATTATAGGTAATAAGTTCTGAAACTCTTGATGGCATATACAAAGAATTGGGTCCCAGTAATTTGATATAAAGTTTAATAAAGTACATTCGAGACGTTATAAGTAACTTATATTTCTCTTGAAAATTCTTTAGAAAAATTATAATATGATACTAATTGAATGGTCTCTTATATATATATATATATATAACTAAAAAACATAACAATAAGTTGGTGCTAATAAAACAATTTAGGTACAATAATAGATAAAAGAGGCTGCAATAACACATGCAATGTCAGTGAAAGGGTGATTCTGCAAATGGCTTTACATACAAAATACATTACTTCTAACAATCAGATGCAGATTTATCCTAACTGTAAGCAGAAAATTGGATTATTTTCCGTTGGGGAAAATAATCCTAACTGTTTTTTACATATTTAGTGCTCACTGTGCTATGGATTTATAATTATGCTCACTGCTCCCATATGATGCTGATTCTTCTGTTGCTGAGCACTTGATACAATCTTAAACATGAATCATCAGCCAAAATTTATCATTCCTCTTCCGTTTTCTCACCAAACATAGAATTACATTCAACAAGTGCTTTAATTGATACATATAGTTACAACATTTAAACTTATGCTGCACGAACCTAATTTAATCAAGAAAATCTCACGCAAACCCTAAAAACTCGTAAGAATCAACAATTTTATTACTCATCAAACAAACAAACTTACACACAGTTACAGTAACGAGAGAAAAAAAAAATATATTAAGACGATTTTAAATCAAAATACTAAATCACTATCGTTTATCAAGAGATAAAAACGAAGCAGATAACAGATTCACAGGAAGAAACAAGCTAATCTATAAAACGAGCAGGAATTGATAAACTTACCGAGTGAAGTGAAAAGTTGAGAGATCGTAGGCGAAGCTAGGGTTAGGGTTTCACGGTTTTTTCGAAAAAAAAAAAGGAAAGTCTTAATCGGCGGATTTCAATGGCCAATTAATCATTTAATTTTTTGAGGGAAAGTGAGAGTGAGAGTGAGCGTGAGAGAAATTTGAGGGAAAGAAATTTGAGCAAAGGATTTACTGATTTAGGGATTGGGTGTACAACTCGGGAAAGCGAAAGAAAATCTGATTTATTTCTATAGAATTAGAGATGGAAATTTAATTCCGTTGCTCTTTAGCGACATAATATTCGTTCCATCGTAATAATTAGCGACGGAAAATAATTATGTCGCTACATATAGAAACGAAACGAATATTCCGTCGCTAAATAGAGACAGAACGAATTTTCCGTCGCTAAATATAGCGATAGAATTATCTTCCGTCGCTAAATAGTGACGGAATTAAATTTCCATCGCTATATATAGCGAAAAAATTATTTTCCGTCGCTAAAATATAGCGACGGAATTATCTTCCGTCGCTCTATATAGCGACGGAATTATATTCCGTCGCTATTTAGAGACGGAATTACAATTTGTCTTAGTCATGTCTCTATTTAGAGATGGAATATGAATTATGTCGCTATAGATATAGATGAATTCTATAATCCGTCGCTATTTCGTCGCTTTATATCCCGCGATTTTATTCCCCCACTATTAGTTACGGAATTTTATCCCGTCATTAAATTTTGTGGCTAATGCTTTAATCCATTTCAATTCCCTCGCGATTCCTGTAACATCCCGCCTAGGCCAGGATGCTACCGGCAGGAGACATGCTAACCCTACCTCCATAAGCCTCTTATTCTGACGAAATTTCGGCATGATGTATTCGTAACATCATGCAACCTGGCCTATAGCCAGCATCCAATAAACAACAAGAACGCAACTATCTCGGCCTCAGGCCGAAAACTCAACATCGACACATTCATCAACAAGGCCTCAGGCCTGAACTCAATGAACAAAATATAAACTACTTGGCCTCAGGCCAGAACTCAAATGAAATTATACCATTACATGACTTATACAAATGCAATGCAAATACAAAAATTATACAAAGGGCCGTGATGACCCATAACTCGACCCAGGACTCCCTTGACTGCAATTAGGGCAACCCACCGTCTTCAAAGTCTTCATCATACTTCAGCTACTGACCTGCAAAACTACAACTGAAAATGTGTGAGTCATATTGACTCAGTAAGAAATCATACAGATACTATTAAAGTTTGAATTAATTAACTATTTCTTATTCATTTCATAGACATGTCGCTCAGTTACTGTACCTTTAACTGGTCACCAGCTGTCAATTCCTAAACACTATTAAACATTCAAAATACATTCGAATTCTAAATCATTACAAAAGAAGTTCCATCATACTATTTATGCACTATACTGAATGCAAGTTAGTTTCTATACTCTTTACTATCTGGTTCAGCTATCTATTATAACTTTACTCTCTTTCATTACCTTGAAATATCATCAAATCGGACTATTTAAAACCTTACTTCTGTAAACTATCCGTACCCAAATGTAACCATTTATCATGATCTAGCATCCTTACCGTGTGTTCCTTCCAAGCAAAAAAGCAACTCGTACAACCATCTTTGATATACCTATATAATCATAAGATCATGCTACTATGCACTCGTTTATTACAAATACTAATTTTTTATACATATTATTGCACAAGGTAACCATATAATTATGAATATGAATATGAAATCCTATAATCATAAGCTATTATCTTGTCAATTATTCATTCCATGTGAATATATGCTACCACATGCATCAAATCACAAATATATGCATATATGTAATCATGCTTCAATGTCAACTATATGCATCTCAGATGAACTGCTAGCATATATAATTTGTATGCACGTGTATGCTATATACAACTTTAACATGTTATGCTTTTTAGATGATGCCATTGAAAACTATTTCTGAAAAACCCATTATCTCAAAGTTTCTTTCTGGAAATCCTTTGTTGAAAACTTTACTTTACTTTCTCTTTCTGGAAAAGCTCTTTCTGAAAACTCTGTTTCTAAAACTTTTATCTTTCTAAAAACTGCCTTTAAAATAACGGTTCATGAAAACTCTCATTTAAAGTCTGAGTTTTGGAGTCTGCATTTTGAAAATCTGAAAACTTTATACTGAAGATCTGAAAGCTAAAAACTAAAAATACTTGATGCCCAGGACCATAACTCAACTGCGGCATCTCTGAAAACTGAAAATCGAAGTCTGAAAAACTGTTTCTGAAAACCGTGTACTGAAAAATCTGAAATCTGAAAACTACTCTACGTCAATGACCATAACTCAATTGGACGTCTATCTACACCCAGGACTATAACTCAACTGGATGTACTCGATGCCCATGACCATAACTCAACTGGGCATCGAAAACTAGGATTTCGGGACCCTGTAGCCCCTAGTCCTGCTCGAGGATCTGAGAGCGTCCCCTCAGTCCTCCACATGTGCACATGCGTCTAACCGTCAATTCCAAACTGTACAACTGGGATGGGTCAAATCCCAATCCCGAATCCAAAGTTTCCGTCAATTCCGAACAATATCTCAAGTTACATACTGGGGTGAGTTTTTACCTCATGCCCCGAAAACTATAAAACATAATCTGTAATTCAAGCTGTAGAAAGAAACATTTTCTGAAATTCAATTCTTTTCAAAAGCATTTGAAATCCTTCTTTAAAACATTTGAAATGTTGAAAAACATTGTTGTCGTATGCTCAATCGTTGAAAACTTAAACACACACATACATGCACATGCATACATGCATTTTTCATGTTTTTCTCTACTCTAGCCATGATTCCCTTTTAATGATCTTACAAATTATATGCTTAAATATTAGGAATGCTGTTCAAACCAAAACACATGCTGCTTTTATCAATATATATATATATATATATATACATTCAACCATCATAACATAGCCTACCTCTTTAACTTACCGTGCTGGTGGCTCACAATCATACATTGCATAAACTAAATTCATACACACACAATCAAACATCAATGTAAACGAGTTCCAATATCTTAGTTCTTAAGTTGATTCGTTATTTCCTAGCTATCTACTTGTACTCAAGAATCTCTAATCATAATCTTTTATATATTCTCATGCCATACATATATTACACCTTTATGCTTTCTACCATCTTATATACATGTATCAGTACTCACTAGTTTTTATTTACTCATGCATACTAATATTCTTATACAATACATAAAATAAAGACTTTCATTCATATCACTAACTCATATATGATTATCTCATTTATAACCGTAGTCTCATTCCCTAGGGTGTAGTTTCTACATCCCTCATACCCAAGTCTTATTAAATTATATTTATGACCTTATTTATATATTCTTATCTAAATATACTCACATGTGTGCCTCTATACTTCTTATATGCTCATCCTCATTTCTTAGTTATACATTTACTTATAATCACCCATTCTTATCTAGATGTGCACCTAGTTACACCTACTTCCTTCTTCCACGCTCATCTTTATATTTATATAGATATAAACCTGTTCAAGCATATACTACACACAATTCTAGTACATAAATAATTCCAGACATTACTTAATCTTTTAAGTAACAAAAACATGAGTTACTTACCTGGCTGAACGAATGCCCGCGATCCGGGTCCGATCGAAATTCCGAGGCCATCTTCAGACTCCCCTCGGCCATACGAACGCGCAGGTGTCGACGCAATTCCGATCGGAGCTACCATTCGACATGGGTTTACTGTTCATCGAGCCTTCTTTTCTCTTTTCGCGTGATTTCAGCCAAGGTTCGGCGAAATCGACTCCGCACACTCGTAGTACTCTCCAAGGGCTTCATTTTGGTAGGTGGCTCGGGCCGTGAGACGACCCGACGAACCGGGATCGACCTCTTCACCATGCGCGACTCCCTCCATCTTTTCCCATTGCCGCCGGCGTTACTTGGCTGATCGCCGGCCACCAGAGGATTCCCCATCGCCGGATGATCACGGCACTACCGGTACACCGACCTGTCACCGGTCGGAAGCTCGCCGGCGTGTTGCTTCTCAAAGAAGGCGATCAGGGTCGGTGGGGATATTTGGGGTTTTTGCCATTTTTTGCAATTTAGTTAAACTACAAGGCTTTATATACTCTTCTGGAAAATATCACTTTAGCCCCCGCGAAAATTACAAACCAGCCCATATTCTGGAACCTTTTGGAAAATCACAATTTCGGAGCCCTTCTGATGCGATTCTCGAAAAGTGTTCAACACGAAAGATGTTCGTCTCGGAAAAACGAGTCTAATGGTCGAAAAATCAGCTCGATCGGAGTTTGTTTGCCCTGTTCGTATCCAAAACCATAAACTTTACGCGTTTTACGAAAATCGCGTAACCGGCTTTTGATCCCACGCGTTTTCTAACGCAACGAAAATTCATAATCTATTATTCCAACCCATAAGACATCACTTAAACTCTTATTCTTCATCGTCATCATACTCCGAGACTAAAACATCCGTCCGGGAATCTTCTGGAACGGTTCTGAAAATCCGGGATGTTACAATTCCATTTCTAAAAATTGAAACGGATTAATCTGTCGCCATTTTCCGTCACTAATTCCGCCTTTTCTTGTAGTGAGTAAAGTCAAAAAACATATTCAAGTACTATGCTATGCAGTGGATTAGAAGTATAATTCTATAAACAATATAGAATAAAGGAAAACAAAAGCAGCAAATTCCATAAAATTACACACTACTTTAGTTATGGATTTTTAACCCAGCAGTGTCTCCCACTACTTTGCGTAATACCGTAATCCCCAATGGAGAACGAGAATTCAATAATTAAATCGAATTTCATAGTGAGAGTAGGATCCGATGAATATATTTCGACTCACAGCTTTGGCACGATCTCGCCTACGTAAATTCATTAGGTAGACAACTCATTGTCAATCACTCACCAGTGACTCCTCATTTTGGTCCTGACCATTTCTCGTTATGACAACTTTGGCACGTTCACAAGGAGCCGTATCAAGGCTTCACTTGCCAATGACAAACTCAAGCTACCGATGTAGTCCTGACAGCTTTGGCACGTTCAGGATTTCCACTTTCACTTGAATTTGTCTAGTATCTATTTACAACCGGCATGGATAAAATTCTATCAACTACACCCTCACTGCTTTGGCACGATCTCGGATGCAGCCGTAGAAAGTTACCCATAAACCGTATTGACAAGACGAACTAAGAAACATGCATCCAATACATGTTACTTTACAACCGTATTTTAAGCGGGGATATTCCTCAAGGAAGCATTGCTCCACATCAAATTCAGAATTTTAATCTAAATCATTTTCTAAACAACTCAATTCTACCTTAGAAAACATAACTAAACTTAAGTATTAAATTTTTGTTACGTTTCTCATTAGCGTAGAACCGAAAAGTCAAGAAATATATAGATTATGTGCATGTGCAAATATTAAAATTGGATTACATATCATATATCAAGCATGACTAATGTAATGGATGAAGCATCAGACCTGCTCTGATACCATTTTTGTAGGTGTTTTGGGTGAAGAGCGCGGCAGAAGCGCGGTTCGGGCGAAATTATAATTTTAAAACTTTCTAAATTACCGAATGAATTATTCAATATCCAATATGAATAATTCATTCATATTTCACCTAAACACATTTATTCGATATCAAATAGGACATAAATACATATGAAACGTCGCAAAACTTTTACGAAAATGGTTTTCCGTAAAATGGCATAAGACGCATTTTTGACCGAACCGACTACCCAATACACATGAGGGCTGCCCAGGTCAGCCCCAATAGTATTAGGGCAGTTCATGGGCTGCCCGAACAGTGACAAATTCACTGTTTGGACAGCCTTTACCCGGTGGCTCAAAAGTTACCCGATAACACCGTTTTTCGCCGTTTTCGCCTTATTCAACTACGAAATATTTTCGGCAATTGTTCCAACACCCAAAACACATCCAATATATTTAAATGACATCATTTTTCATCATAAATAACCCAGTTTTCCAGATCTGATTTTGTAACAAAAATTATCAATTTTTCATGTTTTAATCCAACTTTTTCAACATTAATCTAATTAATCACAACACCAATTCAAGTCACCACAAATGAACCACCCAAGAACAATTTTAGGCATTACAAGAGTGGTCATAACACTCTAGAATGGAAACTTATCATCAAATGATCAATTTGAACAAATATTACAATAATATTATCCAAATCAACTTCACACATGCATTATGCTTCCAATTCCATCCTCCAAAACCAAAACACCCAAATTCACAAGAAAAGAAGAAACCCTAAAGTCTATCTAGAAGATCAATAACAAGAAACATGCTTTCAAGCTTAGGGATATTGAGTATTACCTTTAATTCTGTAATTTCCTAAAGCCTTTCTTGATTTTTCCTGCTTTTCTTCCTTGAATCATCAAACAATTTGTGAGTGTGTTTTTGAAAATGAGTGTTTGGCCATGGAGCCATTTAAAAATGAAAAGGAAATTTTTTTTTTCTTTTTTAAAATAGCCATGACCGACTCTTAGGAGGTATTATGGTCTTTTTCAAAATTTAATCCAATTAAATGAAATTAAACTTTATGTTAACAAAACAAATTTGCACACCTAAAGTTTAATTTTAAACATGCCACATGTAACCAATAATAATTAGCCATATTGTATAACTTTTATGAAATATGGATATTATTTAACTATTTAAATATTTAACATTTAAATATCTAAATAATCAATTAATATAATTATTATTATATATGTATTTTTATTTACATTAAATAACAAATACATATATTAATGGCATTTGTCAAAATCTCATTTGTCAAATAATTAATGTGTATCTAATTAAATTATGTATCAAATATAAATACACAATAATTACGATTGACCAAAATTCCCTAAAGCATGTGTTTTCGTTTAACCGATTAAACGATTCGAATTAACTCATTTAATACGATGAAGTATTATGAATAATTTGTATTATTCATAACGCGTTGTCCAAGTGCTCAACGAGTACACTTCATATTGTGGGACTCTCTAAGTTTAGGTTTATCCGTCACGAAATCCAATTTCGTGTCCATAATTCACCCACTCATGAATTATGATGACCACTGATAATCTCGCTAAACTATGTAAGTCGAGGTCATTGCATACGTATAATTCCTCTGTCACAAGCTATCCATATTATACATGGGACATAGATAAAAACGTCAAATCCTTTCGGTATAATATAGTCTACTTTTGATTTAAGATCTCTAAATAACACTCAGAACATGCTTCCGAAGTTATACCACGGCCATGGATTTACTAGGTCGTAAACACGTGAGGATACATATGCCCTATACACAGGACTGACGGATTCTATCTTGATAAGCACAAGATATCATGAGCATCAGTCCACACCCAATGAACAGACGGATGTCTGATCTAAATAGATCAGCGACGAGACTGTCATCAAAGTGCGGAGGATAACTCATATATCCACAGTGGTATCTCAAGTCGAATGACCACTATGCTCGCTCAACTCGAGAAGATTTCTATTGACGTTGGTGTACCATCTATTAGGAAATATTCAGTGAGTCGTTCAGTGTTTATAAAATAAACACCTATCGGACCAAGTCACGATATACGACATGTACTGGTCTCAGCGGATTTTACTAACCGACCGTGTTAGTAAATCTTGACCAAGAACTTTATTTAAGGATATAAAACTTATAGTGATGCTTCCCAATGTCAATTACAAACTACGTTGTAACTGCGCACTACGTTGTAAATCCTAGGGTCTTTATCTAATATACACGTATCACTAAATCAGATTTAGTTTCAATCTAATCATAATTAGATATCTAATCGCAATTAGATCGAATATGTGTATAAAAGACAAGAGGTGTTACCATTAAATAAGTAATATTATGGAAAAAGAAATTGTTCGTATTTATGAATCAGACATAAATACGATCCGGATTGGCACTCTGAGCACCAATCCTAACAGACTATTCTAAGGTCGATGTCATTCTTAATATATTTATATATCAATCTAATATGTATAATGACTTCACCATTAATAAGATTTGAAATGAAAATGTAGTTATTTTATTAATAAATAATAAAATATAATGTACAATATATTATTCGGATTGGCCCTCTTAGCACCAACTCCAGCACTTTGGGCATACCGAACAGCTTTCAAAACCTCTTTGAGAATGTGATCGGAGAAATCACACACGTAACGCAAGCGCACGTATAGCTCAAGTAGTATAAAAATATTGATCCCACGATGACTTAATTTCTATTGTTGTTATTAATTATTGATTCTATTTATTTACATGTATCTAATTGAAGGGAGAAGAGAATGATTGCTTGATTGGTTGGTTGAATGTAGATTTGCTAAATAAATAAAAACACAAAAGAAAATAATAAGGAAAATAAACAGAAGACACAAACATCTATGGTTATGATTCCATACAATATTAGTCTAATGATGAATTGATTCTTTTATATATGTATAATAAATCAGTTTGCTAACCTGGAACACGAAGATATGCAAAAGCTTATTCCAATGGTCAGATGAAAACACCCAAAAATAACCCAATTAATCATATTCTTATGTTAACCAAATTATCTGAATTCATTAGGTTCAAGTTCCAATTATGGCTACCCCGCCCGACAAGTATATTCCTATCATGTAAGGAAATCTACCTAAGAGACTTTTACCCCAATGTGAGATCGTGAGCTATTAAATCTAAGACTGAAACCTAAAATCTCTTTTCCAAGTTCATTTTAAGTTTACCATATCAATCTTATTGGTGATGAGGCAACAAGAAGCATTAAGCTTAAGATTTAATAAACAAACCAAAACATTAAACATAATATAATTAAATCAATTATTAAACATGTGAATATTGTGTTTCATCACTTCTGTAGAATAAAAATAAAGTGCTAGGGTTAGGGGATCCACCTTTAATATTTCAAATGTAGAAATCTCACTTTATTATAATATAGAAATTATCAGTGTTACCCAATTAAGTCAAACCAGCCATAAAGGCAGTGTTATTATTTGTCCATAAACCAGCCATATAGGCGGTAATCATCTGTCACCTAAAGACTGACCATATAGGTGGTGTCACATTATGTCAAATAAATAAAACCAGTCATTAAGGCAGTATCAACTTTAATCCATATTATTAAATTTCAATTTTAATATTATAAATTATGTGAGATTAATCTACCTTATCATATTAAAGGTTTCACCCTTCCCCCAGCAGAAATTAATTACTAAATATAAAAGAAAATAAAAACACTCAAACTATTATTACTACTAAAAATAAAAATAAAAATACATTACAAAACTACTAAATTAAACACACAAGATACAATCCTTAATTCTTATTCAATAAACCAAGGAAAGTATGAAATTTACAAATGAAATGGCTTGGTATTTATAGGTAAAATTTTGCCTCCACCAATTTCTCCACCAAACATAATTTCTCCACAAATTGTCAAACTTCCACCAAGCATGTTTGGTGGAAGTTTGACAATTTTCATTTTTTTATTTTCATTTTATTTTATTTTTGTTTTGAAAATGATTTTAATAATTACACATAACATATTTTCAGATGTTTTATCAATTTCGGTCATGAAAACTTCAGAATTCAAAATTATTATGAACGTCAAAGTTGTAGATCTTTGAGTCATCTTTAATCTGGAACTTGAATCACCTCAAACCGATATCGAAGTAGAAAGTTATTGCCAAAATACGAAAATTACGCAAAGTTAAAATTTCCGAAATTGTACTTCGTTAGAACGCCATTTCAAGTTTCCAACCTCCAAAATACAAATGTCAAGTCCAATTTTTGCCCTTATTTGTTCCACATTTTTTCCTGATTGATTCCATTAAGTCTCGATTTTATTTTGTCTGTAAAATAAACAAAAACACATCAAAACATTCGTAAAACCCGAGAAACCATACAAAATATTAAGTAAAATGGGTGGTAAATATTGATATATTTTCCACTCATCACACCATCAAACCTAACATTTTGCTAGTCCTCGAGCAAAATAAATAAAATGAAATGAAATAATCAACTAATACTAAATTAATCTAAGTCACTTTCGTAGGGATCACGATTGCATTTAGCGTATGCAACAAGCCTTTAAACCCCTAGGTGTCTCTAGTGGACGAGTTGTAGTCTCGTGAGGGTTTACAGCGATGATACCCACAAACGTTAATGAAATGCACACAAAAGCAAAAAGACAAAAGAAATAAAATAAACAAGCTAGTAACTAAACAAGTGAAATTTCTTATCCAAGTTAGTAGTTGTTTTCTTTCTTTCTAAATTACTAAATAAGTAAATTCTCCTATGTTTTTTACCATTCTCCATATATACAGCTAACAAGGTATTAATCAATTCATTGTGCCCAAAATATTCATAAGTGCAGTTGAAAAGAGAGTAATATTTTTGTCCTAATGTTATACAAGAATTCAAACCTTTTGGCAATGGATTTTTTAAAAAAAAATAAATATAACATATTTAATCCATGTAGCGAGCTTTGGGCCAATGACTCCCAAGCATGTTGGCTTTAGGGCAATAAGTGTTAAGACACCCCTACGGACTTAATTACTCGGATCTCAGATGTTTTATTATTTATTTATTTATAACATCTTTGATTCATGTAGCGAGCTTTGGGCTAGTGACTCCCAAACCAATTGGCTTTAGGGCACTAGGTGTTAAAACACCCCTACAGACTTAATTACTCGGATCTCAGATGTTAAAATTTTTTTTTTTTTTTTATTCCATCGCTTTTTTAGATGCTTCCTCCAATTAAAATAGAGCACTGAATATTACAAACTTTTCATTTACAACCCATGGTCGTATGTTACCATGCATGTTGATAATACTTGTCAACTAAGCATATGAAGATCCAATTTAGCCAGTATTATGGAGAATTAACAAATTAAATAATTCTAAGGAAATAAACAAAAATTAACTTGTTACGAAATAGGTTGAGATATGTCTCAAGAGTGGAAATTCCTTACACAACTATCTCAAACACAATTCCACCTAGTTAGTCAAAAAAATTTAAACATAAGATAAAAAAAATTCAAATTTACACAAAATAACAACAAGCAAGTCAACTATTCCCACCCCCAAACTAATTGAGACATTGTCCCTAATGTCTGAAAAAGAATAAGAATGGTATATAAGATATCACCTGGTTAGCGCGGATTTGATAATTACAGCTATAACTAAAAATTACTGATTAAGATCTAAATCCAATTTGCGCTTCTTGCCACGATCGATATCAGACCAGTTCAACTTGAAAACAATGTGGTCGATTTTTGGTTTATAGGCTAAGAGTTGGTCAATCAATTCATCGGTTTTTCTCACAGTTAGGAATATGTCTTTTACGGGTTTCGAGATGAGCCCAAGTTTGTTAGCATCTGCAAGAAATACAAAAGGACAATCAAAAAATCCATCCACATTAAATAGTCCAATGGGATTCTGGTGGATGTTCAAATTTGCCCATGATGCAACTGTGAATATTTCTTCCAACGTGCCTAGCCCGCCTGGTAAAGCAATGAAAGTGTCAGCGTAATTGAACATTTCAATAAGTTGTTCAGACACGCCTAAGACAATGCATTCCTCTCAATTTGAGTCTCTAATGAGGTCTGTCTCTGCTAATGGTTTTGGAATGATTCCCAAAACATGACTACCACCTTCTTGCACGGTTTTTGAAACACGTCTCAATAAGTTCATGTTTTGTTTTGCAATAATCTCCCCAATTCTTTTGCAGCCTCCATAAATTCTAGTTTGGACCCAGAGTTAGATCCATAAAACACACAGATATGAGTAACTCGTCGGTTGGAAGTAGTTTCCATTTCTCACTTATCTAATTTTTTATCTGAATGTGTTGAAGAGAGAAATGACGAGCTGAATTTATAGATCCTGAAAAAGGGGGAGTAAGAATAGCACTAGTACCTTCCAAATGATAATTATTAGATGAACGTTCAAATAAATCATGAAAGTCAAAAAGTATAGATCTTGTTGGCGAAAATCAAGAAAATTACAACAGAAAAGCAAATCAAATCAATTATTTAAGACAACGGAATTATGTAAGCAATACGCTACTCGCTTGGTATATAAATCCATTAGGATGCGTCTCAAGAATCCATTCCTTACTCAGCCATCATTAATGAATTAAATCTCATATTTTGATTGTCAAACACCATTCCTCTTGTCTTGCTCTGCCTTAAATGCTTCGTTTGTGCTTTTCCCTACAGAAATAACACACAAAATTAAAAACTCTACAGCATGTATACACAAAATACAAAAATTTAAATTTAAATGAAAAAAAAAATAAAAATTTTGCATGGGTTGCCTCCCTGCTAGCGCTAAATTTATCATCTTCAGCCAGACGTGACTGAAGTCCACCTGTCAATGAGATTTCAGCGTGGTTTTGGATGTCCGATTAAAGACAATCTCATGTGCGTTGCTTTTGAAGGGTCTCTTCCAACAGTAAAGTGGCAAAATTTTTTTTGTCTCATTTAGTGCTTGTGCCACCTTTTTAAACTTTGTCACTCTAGTGGTTCCTGAAAGAAAAGAAAGAAAATCATGAGGTCTCGTATGGTGCTTGACTTTGAATGGGAGTTCCATTCTGTCAAGCTTCTGGGCGGTGTCTTTGATTTGTACTCCCCAATACAGTGATGTTTCTCCTGAATGCATGAGATCTTCAATATGGTCAGACATTTGCTCTTCCATTTGTTCTGCTTCTTGCTCCACCTTTTATTCACAGATGTACTTCAGAATTTCATTGTTCAACTCTTCATATGTCATCTGTGAAATGCATGCTCCATATGTGTCAACCTGAGGATGTAAAGATATGTCTGATTGTAGTTCTTTTTCCTCTGTGGTTGGTATGAATGGCTCGGGTAGCTCTTCTTCAAACATTTGTGCAATGCATGCTCCAAGATATTCATTTTGAGGGTGCAAAGTTTCATCATCACTTGTTGGTGTAGTTGGTACAGACAGCTCTACTACTTGTTCCTCCTCAGAGTTCGATGAATAATCAAGATCAAATTGAAATTCTGCTTGTTTGGGCTCCTGAACTGATACCTCTACCTCAGCCTCCTCACCTTTTAAGGTGTCATCATGAAATGCTTGGTACTCGAAGGCTTCATCAGTGTCATTAGAAAATGTTTCTTGAGGTTTGAAGTTCTGATTTTCTATTAATTGTCTCGTTTGATCTATCATTCTTTGTGTGGATGTCGCGTTACTCTACAACATTTCATCCATTGCATCTCATTTTTCGTCTTGTTTCTTGATCCTATCTTTGAGCATGTCAACGCCCGTTCTTCCTTTGATGGTTCTGATAAAGATCGTAGGTTGATGGTGGATAAGATGGAGAATATGGTTCAATGAAATATGTTGGTTCATCATACCATGAAGGATTCTAATAGTTCTGCCAACCTGAATTGTAGTTGTACTCGCAATGATTGCTAGGGTGGTTACCATCACATATCTCACATCTGATCATTGTGTTCTGAAATGGTTGAGCAAATGTTGTGTTAAATGGCTCTGACATCCATGGATAGTTGTTAGGCTAGACAACAGGCCTCAGAAAACCAGATTGTTGCTCCCTAATATGAGGTGTATCTTCTCTTTGTAAAGCTCGTAATTCTTCCATCGCCCAATAATGTTCCCTTTTCAACCACCTGAAAAATAAAAGAAAGAAAAAAAAATTACAAATAAAAGTAAAGAAAATTAGATACAAGTAAAATAGATAGCTTCAAAATTAATAACGCAAGAAAAATAAGTCCCCGGCAACGGCGCCAAGAACTTGATCAATGAAATCACACACGTAACGCAAGTGCACATATCGCTCAAGTAATATAAAAATATCGATCCCACGATGACTTAATTTCTATTACTGTTATTAAGTATTGATTCTATTTATTTACATGTATCTAATTAAAGAGATAATAGAATGATTGCTTGATTGGTTGGTTAAATGTGGATTTGCTAAATAAATAAATAAATAAAAACACAAAAGAAAATACTAAGGAAAATAAACAAAAGACACAAACATCTAGGGTTATGATTCCACACAATATTATTCTAATGATGAATTGATTCTCTTATATATGTATAATAAATCAGTTTACTAACCTGGAACACGAAGATATGCAAAAGCCTCTTCCGATGGTCAGATGCAAACACCTAAAATAACCCAATTAATCATATTCCTATGTTAACCAAGTTATCTGAATTCATTAAGTTCAAGTTCCAATTATGGCTACCCCCGCCCGACAGGTATATTCATATCCTGTAAAGAAATCTACCTAAGAGACTTTTACCCCAAGGTGAGATCATGAGCTATTGAATCTAATGCTGAAACCTAAAATCCCTTTTCCAATTTCATTTTAAGTTTACCACATCAATCTTATTGGTGATCAGGCAACAAGAAGCATTAAGCTTAAGATTCAATAAACAAACCAAAGCATTAAACATAATATAATTAAATCAATTATTAAGCATGTTCCGAAATTGTACTTCGTTAGAACGCCATTTCAAGTTTCCAACCTCCAAAATCCAAATGTCAAGTCCAATTTTTGCCCTTATTTGTTCTACATTTCCTCATGATTGATACCATTAAGTCTCGATTTTATTTTATTTGTAAAATAAATAAAAACACATCAAAACGTTCATAAAACACGAGATACCATTAATTAAAAGGGGTGGTAAATATTGATATATTTTTCACTCATCAGAATGTCTCCATATCGTCTAATTTATGGAAAACCTTATCATTTGCCTATATAACTTGAGCATAAGGCATATTGGGTTATTAAAGTATTTTATTCAAACCTTAAAAATGTCTGTCATGAATGTAAATTGCAATTAAATGAACTTGAAGAGTTAAGGAATTATTCATATAAGAATGCAAAAATTCTTAAAGTTAAAATTAAGGTCTTTCATGATAGTCGAATTTCATGAAAAATATTTGAAATTGGTCAAAAAAATTTGCTTTATAATTCTCGTCTTCATTTATTTCTTGGAAAATTGAAATCCAAATGGAGTTGCCCATTTATTGTGAATCACGTGTACTCATATGGAGCTATTAATATTGAGAATCCTAGAGATGATGATGTATTTTAAGTGAATGGACAGCATCTGAAACCATTTTTAGAGTGTTCAAATTTTCAAGAATTTCTTTTCCTTTCAAACCCACTGTACTGTGATTGATGTATTATAAGATGTTATTTTCTTTTCTTTTCTTTTGTATTTGTCTAATTTCATTTTTCTTAAGTTTTGCAACATATTTTTCTTTTCTCTTTTTATCAGTCTTGCACCTCGGTTAAATAGCGGATAACGGTACTCCGTGACTCTAAGTCGATTCTTTCTGTTTCCTAAAATTATTGATACCCTACAATTAAGGCATGAAAGAAACTCTATCAAAACTCCACAAATATTTTCGTTTTCTCCCCAAAAATGCTTCGATTAAAATTTACAAAATACGCACCGAAAGAATGATGCTTCTTACGATCAATGGTATTCTTAGTGATATTTGTTGGGTAATTGAAGCAAGGGTTTGCTTGGTAGATGGGTCATCTGACTCTTTCATTTCTTACATGTCTGGTTTAGGGAAAATCACATATGCTAAGAAACGAAGACCTAAACAATTATGCATTTGTTATAAATATGCACGCGGGATGTGCAACACTCGTTGTCGTTATTTATGAATGATGTCTGACAATCGCGAAGATAAAATTCAATTCATTAGAGATGACTTGATTAAGAAGTCTTTAGACGATATATCATTAACTCTTGAGATGCATCCTAGTGGACATGTTCATCGAGTAATTCACAATTTGAATACAAAATTTCAAAAAGAAAGACAACAATACAGTCTCAGGAATCTGACTTTAAAAGACTTTGTTTGCCAATTTATAAGAAAATTAGATGAGAAACATATCATTAACTTATAGAGGGCATTCACGCCATTATTGGACGGAAAACCAGAGGAAGCTGTGAGCCACAATCACAACTACCAGTACATATTGTTTCAATTTATTGCTTTGATTTCCTTTACTTTAAATTATTGTTTTGATTTACTTTAATTTACTGTTTTGATTTCCTTTACTTTAATTTTGTTGACAGTATCTAAACTTTTTGACTTTCACGATCTATTTTACTGTTCATCTGACAATTGTCATTTTGCAGGTACTAGTGCTTTTATTTCTCACCTTTTGTCAGAATCCATAAATACAGCTCGTCATTTCCCTCTTCAAAACACCCAGATTTGAGAAAAAAATGGAGAAAACTTCAAGACGATAAGTCACTAATATCTGTGTGTTTTGTGGAACTAGCCCTGAAACTAAACCAGAATTTGTTAAAGCTGCAAAAGAATTGGGCAGAGCTATGGCGAAAAGAAACATACACTTAGTATATCACAGTGACAATCTTGGATTGATGAGATATGTTTTAGGTCGTGCAAGAAGGTGGCAGTCAAGTTTTGGGGATCATTCCAAAACCATTGGTAGACGAAAACCTTATCGAAAAATCAAATGGAGAATAATACATTGTCTCATGTATGTCTGAAAGACTTACTGAAATGATAAATCATGCTAACGCTTTTATTGCTTTACCAGGTGGACTAGGCATGTTGGAATAAATATTCACAATTGCATCATGGGCGAACTTGAACATTCATCGAAAACCCATTGGACTACTTAATGTTGATCACTTTTTCGATTTTCTTTTAGTATTCTTTGAGGATGCCAAAATACTTGGGTTCATTTCGGAACCGGTAAAAGATATCATCCTAACTGTAAGAAAATCTGATGAAATAATTGACCAACTCTTAGCTTATGAACCAAAATTGACCTCATTCTTTCCAAGTTGAACTGGTTTGATAACGATTGTGGCAAGAAGCGTAGAGTGGACTTGAATATTAATCTATAAATTTTTTTCTGTTAAATAATTGTAGATTCAATTTTCAATTCCACACTAACTAGATGATGTCTTCTAAACTCTACTTCTTCTTATTCAGACATTGGGGACAATATCTCAATTTGATTGGGGGAAGGGATAATTGATTAGATAGTTTTCGTTTTTATGTTTTACTCTTGTGTTTTTCTTTAAAAAAAAATATTTTTTCGTTTTTGTGTTTTATTTTATGTAAAAAAAGTTTTTTATGTTGTTTTTGCTTTGTTGTTATTTTATGTGTAAGAAAAATATTTTGTGTTGATTTTCTTTTGTGTTTTTTTTTTAAAAAAATTACACACAAACCAATAATAAATTTTTGACTAACCAAGTATAATTATTGTTCTGAGATGGTAGTGTAAGAAGTTTTCACTCCTGAGACGCATCTCAATATTCGTAATAAGCTATTTTTGTTCATTTCTTTTTGAATCATTTAAATTTGTGAATTCTCCATAATATTGATTAAATTTGATCTCCATATGCTCATTTGACAGGTATTATCAACATACACGGTAACATATGATCATGGATTGTAAGTGAAAATTTTATAATATTCAGTTCTCTAGTTTGTTAGAGGTAGCACTTAAAGGCAGTGAAATTTATGTTTTTATTAAAAAACTAACCATGCTTTTGTTGGACAATTATGACCCATAGTGTCACTATTTGTACAGATCATTGTGTTGTTGTACAAATTAACTATGTGACAAAGGAGATTGCACTCTTATCATTTGTGATTAGATCACCTAGATGTATAAATGATGAGAGGTCCCTATGATTTGTTCCTGGACGGATAATGATATGAGATAGTATCAGTCCACGAAGGATAAATCATTAAATATCCCTAGTCAGAGTATTATCGAGATTGGACATCAATAAATACGTAAAAGACTAGTATTACACTTGTGCGCATTGTGAGGGCACAACGGTGTAGTTCTCACATATTTGGGTATAGGATACTCATGCAAGTGTAATAGGAGGTTGTGTTTCACCGATGGTACGGGAAACAGCTTCACTCTGGATAGACCCCCTCGGAATTCCATTGGTAGTATGACTATGTGTCTATGGAAGTCCGAAATCAGGGTAGGTGTATTTGGTCTTAACCTGAGACTTGCACCGCTAATACTTGCGATAATCAATATACTTTGGTTGAGGTCGTCCAGGACTTTAACAGGTTCTGTGTACGCCAATGCTGGGTATATTGAGAATCGTAGTGTATTGGGTGTGATGTCAAGACGGAAGTGTCACTCCAGTCATATGGAGATGATGGTCACGTAGGATACGTGACTGGTTCTCTTAAATGCTACAGCTATCGGGATAAAATGACAAGGTCATGTTTATCCGATTATAGAGACTAGTTACCAGACATCTGACATGTGCTTCGTACGGGGCAGACACAATTCCAGCCCCAGGCCTAGCACATCATCATCTGATACTGGATATAAATTTGTAATATTACGTATACTACGTCTGATACAGATCTTTTATTCCTGTAAGGATGTTTCCGGAGAATTGGGTAGGCATGACGCTTTGCTAGAGGCCAACCTTGTCTTGTAAATCGGTATAAACGTAGTACGAGGTACTTACATGTTCGGATAGTCCGACGACCGAATTTTTACTGCCAACATATCTGGGGATCTCATGGGTCGCTTCCCAAAGATTCACCGATGACATATAACTCGCACTCTAAATTAATCTGGGATTAATTAGAAGAGAGAGAAAATTAATCTGGGATTAATTGCGGAGATATTTTATCTGGGATAAAATATCCATTAAAGAGAGAGAACGATTAATTTGGAATTAATCGATTAAATTAATGTATTTGATATATTAAGCGAAATTGGATTTCAACGCGAAATTAAAATTAGATTTTAATTCGGGCGAACGAATTAATTTAGAATTAATTCGTTAGCGACGTGAATAGTGATTTCGCTAGGCGTAATCATTTAATTACGACGCATCGGAAAATTCGTTAATTTGGAATTAGCGAACCCGAGCCCGGGATTATTTACGAGCGCATTCGTATTTCAAATTCGAGTGCGGCACGCAAGTCAAATCAAGCGTCAAATCGCTAGTCACATCAAGCATCAAATCATTAGTCACTTTGAGTGATGTGGCAACTTGTCACTTGATTTGATTGATTGATGGATTGATTGATGGAAGTTGATGGCTAGCATTTAACGCTATTTTGGAGCCACAAATTGTGTTGACTTTTGGGAAAGCCTTTACACAAATTTGTATATTTGTTTATTTGATTTTGGAAATCAAATTAATTTAATACACAACTTCTTTCCTTCTCTCTCCTTCTTCTCCTCTTCTACACGCCCATGGAGGCATTTTGTTCACTGTTTTTTCTGTCAAAAAATGTGAGCAGTGAGGGAAGCTTAGAGTGTGATTTTGTGGCAAAATCACAAGTGCTAGCACACTTACGAGACATGCGAAGCTGATAGGGAAGTCCACCCATGAGCCGGGAACCATTCGACGATGCTTGGAGCTTGACAAAGGACCAAAATGGAGGCCAAACCAGTGAGCAATAACAGCCCACTTCTGTGACAGTTCAAGGAGGAAGAATTTTCATTTTTGTTGCCTCCGCGTCGCTCAACCGATCGATGTGAGTATTCCAAAACTTCTTCGATTATTATTCACACATGATTCATGCTTATTATTGATCTTGGAACCTTAATAGAAACCAACAATGGTATCAGAGCAAGGTTTGAGCATGAAATATTTAGGCCTTAAAATTTGGGTAAAAATGATTTGAGCATATTGGGATGAAATTGGATGTTTGAGTATGCTTAATTGATGATAACATGGTGTTATGCATTGTCAATTTGATGAATTTTGAATTGGACAAATTTTCCCCAATTGACTTAGCTTGGCCAAAAGTCACCCTTGCCCTATAGTCTTGGATTTTTTGATTTTTGATTTTTGATTCATTGGATGAGTTAGAATCAATTAGGATGTTGATTTAATGTCGATTGTGGGATTAATTGGATTTAAACCAAATCGGATATAAAATCCCCTCCTTGGCCGAAACTTAGAAGCATGTAATGGGTTTGATTTTAATCAAAATGTGTTGGACATGTGATGATGAAAATGAGCATGATTAATTGTGTATATTGATGTTTTAGAAATGTTAATTTGGGTAATTAATCATGTTATTCACTTTGGTAATTAAATTGGGAATATTGGATTTTTGGAATTTAATTATTTGGGCCATAAAATTGGATTTGGGCTTTAATGTTGTAATTGGGCTAATTGGGCTTTGTTGTACAAAGTTGCATTTAGGCAAAATTGGTTGGATCCAATTAGGCCCAAAACCGCTTCCATAAAGCCCAAATGCGACTTAATGGACCTTTAAAGTTTAATTGGGCCTAATGGGCCTAAATGATATCTGTGCTTATGGGGTAACTCCCGGATTGGATTTTGGTTATTCGATTTGACCCGAGTTGACCAAAAGTCCACGCCTTAAGAAATAATTAAAAGCACATTGGACTTGAATTAAATTAACGTTAGACATTAATCGAGCTTTGAGACCCGTAGCGATTAAATTTGGAATTTAAGTCGTAAAGGTTCGTTAAATAAAGTGTAGTATTTAATTTGGAATTAAATAGCGAATTAGAATTGAATGCATATTAAATTGGATTTAATGATGTAGTTTAATTTAATTCGAGAATTCGTACTTTGAGTACTTATTCACAAAACGAGTTTGACTCGAACAAAATCAAATCGTTGTTTGAACATTGGATGATCACTAATTATCAGATTAATTAATTTGATTAGATTGATTGATAACATGCTTGTGTGAATACATGGTTGCGATGCATGAATAATGTATATCGGATGGATATTAGATGGGTGAGACAATTTTAGAAATTGTTGAAATAAATTCGATTTATTAATTAGACCTGCGTGTCCAGCCTTATTACCTTTCATTTCTTTGTATTCTCTTCTCACCTATTCCCCTCAATGTAAATGAGGTTTCTTTAGAAGTGTAGTGTAACGGGTAGAAGTGATACTAGTGCTAGCGGGAGAGAGAAAAAGAGAGATTTGATCTAGGATCAATGTGTAAAGTATCCATCTGCATATCATTATTATTTTATCATACACGCTTTATTATGTGTTTAGAATGC
>SKCR01014432.1:0-36195 GCA_019454045.1 Zanthoxylum bungeanum
CACTATAAACCACGGCTAACAGATCAGTGGCATTTGCACTTTTACCAAGTAAAAAGGTCTTTTAGGCACTTTGCCTAATAACTAGATTCGTAGACATTATTTGAATAGAAACAAATACGTCCTAGTATCCACTCTTCAAAAGTGTGGATATACGAGTCTTGTTAATTGTGTCCCAGACAACAATGCCACATATAAGTCTCAACTGATTTATTCAGTTTGAGCTATTTGTTTGTCATGATATACGTTTGAGATTTATTTATATTCAAAATATAAATACTGTTATTCACATCTAATGTATTTATCTCAATATCATCTTTATAAAATAAAACACTTTAGTGTTCTAGAATATAAAGGTATTCCCGCAACGGGTTAAACCCTGATATAGAGATAATGTATCTAGTCAAACTAGTTACATTTTAACAGTTTCCTAATTCAAGTACACACCCAAATGGTAGTTCCTAAACTTAGGTTTTTACGGTTAAAACACTGAATTTCGTCTTGTTCTAAATTCGCAGATAAATCTCAACTAAAGTCAGTATCCTTCTTATCAGCAGATCTGCACACCAGTACATATTTATGTACCACACTCAGTATCTAAAATCCAATTTTAATACTAGTTGTGAACATGTTTGTAACAAACATATTTGAAGTCGGAGCCTTGCCCATCTTCAATTCCTTCATGTCTGCCTTGTCCATACGGCAGTCACGCTTCCGTGTCCCTGTTTGCCACAGTTTAGGCAGGCATCTTGGGATATGTCATTTATCTTCCCAGAAGATTATAATGATTTTGCCTTTGCTTCTTTTCCACACCCAGAAGCCATTGGCCAAGCCTTGGCCTTCCGGAATGTCGAAGTAAGATGCGCCTTGCGCTTCTCACCATATTGCAAACTTTGGCTTTGTCTCCTTGAGAATTGCCATTAACTATCCAAGAGTTTACTATTGCAATTTTTGGTACTTCTACGATCTAAGAATAGATCTATGAAGATCCTTCAATTTCTTTATCATACTATAAGGATCTAATCCTTAATTCTGATTAAGAAATTAAGGAGTCTTTTTGGCAAGCTTATTGGATTAAGCACTAAAGTTATCATCACATAAATATTCCAAATATCATGTTCTACTATTTTCTTAACTCCGGGCTTAGGCCTAATATGTTATTTTATCAAATAAATTAACTTATTAGTTTCCAGGACCATCCTGAAACATTATTCCCAATTTGAAAAATTCAAGCCGTTTAAATACATTTTCACCCAGGATTATGTTTTAAACATTAATCTTTCAATTATCTTGATTCTAATAGTCCAACTATTTAATCAACTATTTTAGGTACTATTTATTATAATGATTACTATAGTCCAACTATATAATCAACTATAATTTAAATTGATTAAATCCAATTATATTGATTACTATAATCCAATTATAAAATCAACTATTAATTGAAATAGTTTGAATACAGTCCAACTGTTTAAATTAAAACAACATTAAATATTAGTCCAACTAATAAATAATTTATTTGACGAAATATTTGAAATGAGCACGTATGGCAAGTTACTAAACGAATATTGCAAATTTAATACTTTCCTCCCACTATTTTTCGGCGAGCCTCTAACCCTCTGTTGAGTACTCGGGAAACCTTGTTTCCTAGTGGGCTACGATCCCGTTAAATAACACACAATCTTGACTTTGGCCAACAAATTGTATGATAATTAGCTAGGTAGATCTCTAAGATCAATTGGATCCAATCCAATTCCTAGATCGAGTAGATGGACATCCAAGTCCGAAACATATATCTTATATATGCCAATATATCCAATATATTGCCTAACCTTTTTCCTCTGAATCAACTAAGCATTAGCTTTGGCATAAAAAACTTAGTGATCCCAATTAAGCAGAACCCATTGACCTTGGAAAGCTTCGTAATCAATGTCGATGGACAAGAAGTGATCTTGACTTTGGCCAACAAATCACAACTTGGACAAGACACCAATATGGAACAAGCCTTCATGATTCAAACACATCCTCGACGGACAAAGGCCTTGACTTTGGCCAACAAACCAATGCCAGTCTTGGATCTTGAGTAAAAATCACTCAATGGAAGGAAAAACGCTTAATATTTTTGAGGGTTTTTCGCGTGCAAATTGGCAACCAATTTATTATCTTTGTTAAGGTCCCATCATCATACACCCTTAAACATGCATTCTAAACACATAATAAGGCGCATATAAATAAAATAATAATGATATGCGGATGGATACTTAACACATTGTTCCTAGAACAAATCTCTCCATTTCCTCTCTCCCGCTAGCACAAGTGTTACTTCTACCCGTTACATAACACTTCTAAAGAAACCTCATTTACATTGAGGGGAATAGGTGAGAAGACAAATACATAGAGTAAGGAGGTAATAGGCTAGACACGCAAGTCCAATTAATAAATTCTAAATTTATTACAACAATTTCCAAAATTGCCCCACCCATCTAATATCTATCCGATATACATTATTAATGCATCGCAACCATGTATTTACACAAGCATGTTATCAATCAATCTAATCCAATTAATTAATCTGATAATTAATGACCATCCAATGTTCAAACAACGATTTGATTTTGCGCGAGTCGGACTCGTTTTGCGAATAAGTACTCAAAGTACGAATTCTTGAATTAAATTAAACTACAACATTAAATCCAATTCAATTTGCATTTAATACTAATTCATTTATTTAATTCCAAATTAAATATTACACTTTATTAATGAACCTTTACGACTTAAATTCCAAATTAATCGTTACGGGTCTCAAAGCCCGATTAACATCCAATGTTAATTTAATTAAAGTCCAATGGACTTTTAATTAATTTCTTAAGGCGTGGACTTTTGGTCAACATGGGTCAAACCCAAAGACTAAAGCCCATTTAAAGGAATCCCCATTATATGCCTAGAAACCAATTTAGGCCCATTAAAATTAAAGGTCCATTAAGTCATAATTGGACTTTATGGATATGGTTTTGGACCCAATTGGATCCAACCAATTTAGCCTAAACCAATCTTGGTACAACCAAGCCCAATTAGCCCAATTACAACTTTACAAGCCCAATTCCAAATTTGGCCCAACATAATTAAATTCCAAAATTCCAATTTCACAATTTAATTACTCAAAGTGTAATGCAATAATTAATTACCCAAATTGACATTTCCAAAACACAGATTTGTAAAATTAATTATGCTTATCAACATTAAAACATGTCCAACACATTTTAAACAAAAATCAAACCCAATTTACATGCTATAAGTCTCGGCAATGAGGGTTTTTAATGTTTAATTCGGTTTCAATCAAATTAAGGTATTAAGTACAACTAATGAGTTCATATGCTGTGTAATAAGAAAAAAATGTGACAAGGAATGGATTTATTGGGGAACAACATGGAGATACCCAAAGGAATTAAAGTGTGAATATAGGAATAACTTAAGAAAGAAACTTTAAGAATAAGAAGGTTAAGAAATAAGGTGGTACAAAGGAAGGACAATCAGATTTATCTTAGCAACGAATATAAAGATGAAGACAACAGAATCTAGAGGATGAAGCCCATAAGTTATTGGAAGTCAGCAATAAGAAATAGACAGTTAAGTAGTCAACCTAAGAGAATAAGAACCTAAGTTCAAATTGAGCAAGTAGAATTGAAAGTTTATTGGGACTAATGTTTGTATTTGCAATAAGGAGTTTCTTTGTATATGATTGTTTCAAATTATGATGGACATGAAGAACCTAACCTTAAGAGACAAAAAGCACCATTTAGTATAAAAAGGCATTGGAAAAGAAGAGATTGAGGATGCACTCAGAAATACCATTAAGAGAGTTATAATAAATAAAGGAAGTGAAGAACTTGAGGTATACTTAAAAGCAAGGATAATAAAAGGTTATTGGTTGTGGTACAAAGTATAATAGACCTATGATAGCTGCAAGGAGTCACAGAAGCCAAGCTGTTGGGAAGCGGTCGCGAGTGCGCAGCGGAAAATCAAGAAGAAATTATGATGCCGCTATCCTTTTACCCAAGACCCATTTGTTTTTATTATTCTACAAGCCTAAGCATGTTACTATATATTCTAAACAATCAACATTTCCCTAATGATTCCAACTCATCCAATGAATCAAAAATCAAAAATACCAAGACATTAGGGTATGTGGTGTATTCGGCCAAGCCTCACCAATTGGGGAAAAATGATCTAATCCAATTTTCTTGAATTGATCCAATACAACTTCAATTAAACATCATTCAAACACACTCAATTAAACAATTTCATCAAATCATGCTCAAAATCAATTTACCCAATTTTAACCCTAAAAAGTTTCATGCTCAATATTGGCTCTGTTACCATTGTTGGGTTTCTGTGGTCCCGATGATCGATTAAAGCAATGAAACATACATGTGAATACACGAAGAAGTTTCGAAATACTTACATCGATCGGTTGAGGCGATGCGTCGAAGAACAAAAATTCTTTTTCACCCTCAAATATGGCTCGGCAGTGAGCAGATTTTGGGTCCTCCATTTTCGGCCATGAATCAACCTCCAAGCTCCAAGCTTTCGTGATGTGATTCCAAGCTCACGGGTGTGGTTCCCTATCACCTTCGTAAGACTCTAAAGTGTGCTAGCACTCCGGAAATTTTGCCGCAAAACTTCCTTATGGCTTCTCCAACCTCTCGGCTTTGTGACAGAAAAATGAAGAAGAATAAGGCCCTAGGGCGTGAGAGAGAATAGAGTGTGAGAGAGAGAGTGTGTTAATTATTTGATTTCCAAAATCCAAATAATACATATACCAAAAATTTGGTATTAGCCTTTCAAAAAGGTCAACCAATTTTGGAGCCAAAAGGTATTTAATGCCATCCACCAACTCACATCAATCACAAGTGACATGTTGTCAATCACTCAAAGTGACTAGACATCACATCAATCAAAGTGACTAATGATTTGACGCTAGATGTGACTTGTGGGCCACACTTTAATTCACAATGCGAGTGCGCCCGCAAACACTCTCGGGCTCGGGTTCGCTAATTCCAAATTAACAAATATTCCGTTGCGACGTAATTAAATAATTATGCCTAGCAAAATCACTATTCACGTCACTAACGAATTAATTCTAAATTAACTCGTTCCCCCGAATTAAAATCTAATTTTAATTCCGCGTCAAAATCCAATTTCGTTTAATATATCGAATATATTATTTTATCGATTAATTCCAAATTAATCGTTCTCTCTCTTTAAATAATATTTTATCCCAGATAAAATATCTTCGCAATTAATCCCATATTAATTTTCTCTCTCATTTAATTAATCTCAGATTAATAAAGTGCGAGTCATACGTCATCGGTGAATCTTCGGGAAGCGACCCATGAGATCCCCGGATATGTTGGCAGTAAATTCGGTCGTCGGACTATCCGAATACGTAAGTACCTAGTACTACATTTGTACCAATTTACAAGACAAGGTTGGCTTCTAGCAAAGCGCCATGCCTACCCAATTCTCCAGAAATATCCTTACAGGAATATTGGATCTATATCAGGCGTAGTATAAATAGTATTGCGTATTTCGATCCAATATCGGATGTCACATGCAAGGCCTGGGGCTGGAAATGTGTCTGCCCCGTACCAAGCACATATCGGATCTCTGGTAACTAGTCTCTAAAATTGGATAAACATGACCTAGTCATTTTATCCCGATAGCTGCAGCATATAAGAGAACGAGTTTTGTATCCTACGTGATCATCATCTCCACTATTACTTGAGTGATACTTCCATCTCGACATCACACCCAATACACTACGATTCTCAATATACCCAGAAGAGGCATACACAGAACCTGTTAAAGCCCTGGACGACCAAAACCAAAGTACATTGAGTGTCACAAGTATTAGCGGTGCATGTCTCAGGTTAAGACCAAATACACCTACCCTGATTCGGACTTCCATAGACACATAGTAATACTACCAATGGAATTCTGAGGGGTCTATCCAGAGCGAAGCTATTTTCCATACCATTGGTAAAACACAACCTCCTACTACACTTGCATGAGTATATTATACCCAAATATATGAGAACTATGTCGTTATGCCCTCACAACGCGCACAAGTGTAATAATATTCTATTCCGTATTATCAATGTCCAGTCTTGATAATACTACGAATATGGATATTTAATGATTAAACCTTCGTGGATTGATATTGTCTCATATCTTATCAATCCGGAAATAATCATATGAACCTTCTATCATTTATACATCTTGGTGATCTAATCACAAATGATAAAAGAGCAATTTCCTTTGTCACATATTTAATTTGTACAACAACACCATGATCTGTACAAATAGTGACGCTATGGGTCATAACTGTCCAACACACATATATTTCAAAAATTAACTCAACCAAAGTTAAAATTAATCTCACCAATTATATTAACTAAGTTACCTTTATGAATCATTTAGTTACTTTAACCAAATAATTCAATTTTACTTTACCTTAATTAATTAAAAGGTTTATTTGTATAAGCTAAGTAATTAATATTGTATATTAAGTTAACAATTAAATTAATTCTCAAAATAATTACTAATTTAATGTAAATCAAATTTACATTTATTATACAATAAAATTATATCAACTCTTGATATAAAATTAATTAATTCAATTCAACTCATGAATTATCAGATTAAACAATTTAATCTTAAAAACCCAAAAAATACTTTGTCAACATTTGACGAAAGGTCGCCCTAGTGCTCAACGAGTAAACTCAATATAATGGAACTCTCTAGGCTCATGTTCGGTTGTTACTTATATATATACATATATATCTCATATACTTGTATACATATTTCATGAAGGCCTGTCCACCTACAAATCATGACAAAAAAACACGACATGTCGAACCATACAAGTCGAGGTTAAAACGCTAATGTATAATCCCTTCGTCATTACCGTTTCCAATTGAGTAAGGTTATAGTTATACTGTCAAAACATTATCTACTCAATATATGAAACTTTTCATCCTTATATTCCATTAATAAATAATATATGCAAAACTTTTTTCAATATTATTATAATGTCAAAGAAATAATTTCTTCGACGTACTTTTGGCCAAAAGATTTCCGGAATATACTTTGAAAAATTTTTGGGAACATAATCCAACCATATGGACTGACGAATCCTCATCTTAAAACACACCGACCTTCGTGAGCATCAGTCTATACCTAACAGACATCCAGCGGTCAGTGCATGAAAGGTCTCTGACATGCATGGTATCAGGCATAGAAGATCACTCACAAGACCACCGTGGTGTCTCAAGTCCAAGGACCACAATAACTACTCAACTCGAAAAGACAACTATTGACAGTTTTATGGAATATCTATTAGTCATCTTTTAAGAGTTTGTTCAATACTCATTCAATTAATGAATATCTGCATTACATATATACACAATGCACTAGTCTTACCAATATAATGACCGACCCATGTCAATATATCTAGACCAGAAATAATTTATATTTGAGAGAATGCATGATATTTCTCAACACCATTTGCAACTCTTGCAACTATATCACCATATGTTGTAACTCTCGGGTCTTTACTAAATTCATATAAGATTCCGAGTGTAACTCGAAATCTCTAACTCTTAGAGTAATCTAACTCTTACATTTACAATATATAAATAAAAATAATAGTTTTACCATATAAATAAATAAATAACCATGATAAAATAAATATTATATTGCATAAATATCAAATATTCATACAAAAAGTGAATGGTGCTCGATCACCATTTCCAACAACATATAATGATGAAATATATATTAGATACATAATAACATAGCTTGATATTGAAATTAGGCTAATTAATTGTGTAAGGATATTTTGGAAGTATTGGGTCAAAAAATTTATGTTAGACATATACATAAAATTAGAATTTGGAACTATATATAATAACTTGGAATAATGGCTATTATTCTAGAATTATTTGACCACATTTGGGTGACCTATAATTGTTCATGAGTCATTTAATTACGGGATTCTATTTTGGTTTATTTTTTGATTTAAAGAAATATATATATATATATATATATACATATATATATATATATATATATATATATATATATATATAGAATATATATGTTTGTTGTATAACATGTGTTGTGGTTGGTTTTGAAATTAAAATTATTTTGGGTGATTTTAAAAGGTGTTTAAGGTTTTTTAAAATTAAAACAATGATCAAAGTAACAAAGCAAGCACTACTTGTTGCATGCGACCAGCTTGCGGCATGCAGCGCACGCGCATGCGCGCGCTCGGACCAGATGCGCGCTAGGCGTGCATGACCCGTCTTTTATGTGAGACCTGGTTTTTATCCCGATTTTATCTTCCGGACTCTGTTTTATCCCCGATTTTTTCCTAAACACTCGTAATGGAATATAGTATTTCATTAAAATATTTAAAAATAAACACATGATAGATATCCATGAGTTAAACCACTTCAGCGGCGTAGGGCGCCGATCTGACCCCAGGGGTTCTACGTCCGCCCCAACACCTACCAGTATCTATACGATGAATGCATACACGTCAACTAAATATTCTCACATCATACAATCTGATTTGCTGAAACTATTGACCTCTATGAAAATTCAAGATATCAACAATGATTCCATTCGTTGGAATCCTCAGAACCAGAATTCTATATGTGATAAACATCTAGCACTTAACCCATACTATTACGCACAAATCATCAATGCATATCAACCTACAAAACAATACAACGTATGTAACTCCTTGTATACTATCATTCAATTCTTCAAATAATAACTAGTTATAACTGAACATATGAGTACTGAAAACATATTGCTGGATCTGAAAATGTAGATTTTGAAATCTCTTATATATATGAAAAATGAAACTAAAAGCTAAAACTGAAAGCTTTTATCTGAAAATTGAAACCTAAATTCTATATTCTTTTCAATAAAATTTGAAATCTGTAATACTTTGAAACTATGTTCATGTATCATCCACAACCATATGCACACATACATTGAATCAAGAAAAATCCATATCAATGAATATACCTTCATCGGATATGAGGACTGACTGTATCTAGTCCATATCCTGGTGTAGACAACAGAACCTGGGCGATGCTTTTCTAGGCTCGCGGCCTAGTTGGGAAGTATGAAATAACATGGAGTCGCCACCCGGTGTGAACCGGGACAAATATTTAAGGCCGCACTCACCCCTCGCAAGGGAAGACCTCAAACCGTTGGGTTCGGAATGGTCCCTTACTTATGTCACTTGTGATGATATAATTTGTGCAATGAACTAACCAAGTCTACTCAATAATCATGCTCAAGGGTACTTAGATCTAACATGCTTTCATCCAAATAATTTTCACGCAATGTAACACAACAAGCATACTGAACCATTGAATCACATGTATAAATCATTACCCAAACGCATCATAAACTAAGAACATGCATAATGGACAACCTAAACATGCTTTAACAAATAAATAACAAACTAAATTAAACCATGCTTTAAATAATAAACATATAACCTAAAGACTATAACATGCTCAAATACAAATTTGGATGAGACGAGATACGTGTATCTTAAGTGGTACGTGGCATTGTATCCCGAGTGCAGACCATACTACCGTCCATTCGGAATCGGCTATGGAATTTACGTCCGGGTTTCCATCCGATATACCACAAAAGGGAACACATATCCCGCTCTCCCAACAATCACATCATGCTTCAAACGACTCTCATGCCATTATATATCAAAATAAATAAAACAACAATAAAGAAGATAAGTAGAAAGGTGCCCTCAAGTCTAACCTCTTTTGTCGTCTAAGAAAGGGCGTTACACGTCCGTTGGAAGGGTGAATGATCCGCTACTCTTTTAGTTCACCAACTCCACGTCTTTCCTCGCTGTTTTGCTGCTCGGGCTGCTGTTTCAAGTCCGTTTCGCTGCTGCTTCGCTGCTACGTTTCAGGTCACTGTCTTGATGGTTTAGCGGACTGTTTTGGGTGATTTTGAAGGCTTAGGGAGGTGCGTTTGAGGGGATTTTTTAGGGAAAATTTATGGAGGTTTTTGGATGGTGTTTAGGTGATTTTAGGACTGTTTTATGGGTTGAAGACGCAACAAAAACTGACCAGAACAGGGGACGAAACTGTGCAGTTCAAGGTGCAGTGAGGGGTGTTTCGGGACTGTTTTGGGCGCTGAATTGGAGCTGTGAATAGGGGGTCTTTTGTGCGACTTTGGGGCTGTATTTGAGGCTTATTTTAAGGTGTTTTAGGGCTGTGAATGGTGGCTGGAAATTGGCAATGGAGGGCTGTGAAAAGGGGTTTAGGCGTGAATGGTTTTGGTGAAGGAAGAATGATGCGGCAATGGAGGGTGCTTAGGTTTAATGATTCGGCAATGGAGGCTTCAAGGAGGTTTTTGGACGTACAAGGAGGCTTGAGAAAGTGTTTGGGACGTGCTTGGGGAAATATGTGTGCTAGGGTTGTGAATGGGGGTGAAGGCCTCTTTTTATAGGCAAAGGGAGATGACTTTCCTAATTTGAATAGGAGAGAATCTCCTAATTGGTTTCTAATAAGGAATAGATCTCCTAATTAGGATTTGGGATTGGATTTGATTTGGTAGGGATTTGATTTGATTTCTTTTATTTAGGTAAGGATTTAACAAGATTTAAACATGTGATTAATGTGCAATTACCTAAATAAAGAGCAATGGGCGTGAATCATGGCCAATGGGCATAGGTTTGGTTTGACTTGGGTTGACTTGGGTATTTGGGCATGGTTTGGGTTAGGTATGTGGTCTATGGGAGTTTTGGGCCTAAGGTGAGCTTAGAAACGGAGGTATAACAAGCAACCGAAGCGAAAACAACGAGATTAAATCCATCAAAAATTCCATTTTCCAACTTTACCCTTCCAACGTCCGTTTCCCGCGACTTTCATGACTAAAGAAGTAGTTGCCTCCATACGAGACTCATCATTGGGCTAATGTGTAAAAATGCAATGCCTACAGTCGCCCCCACTTTGATGGGACTTGTGCAGTGTGTGACAATGACAATCCTATCAAAGTACGTGCAATGCATTTTTACTTACCTGGCTCGCCAGCTGTCACCTGGTCTGCCTGCTGTGCTTAGTTGATAATGCTAAACCCCGTACCTAGGGCGTCGCGGTTGCGTCTCCATACCTAGAGTACCGCAGTGATGATGTTGGTTGTCTGAGTGCTAACCCCATACCTAGGGTGTCGCAGTGACGCCTCCGTACCTAGAGTGCCACAAATGTCTGAATAGTCCACATGTCGTACCTGTTGTGCTAACCCCGTACCTAGGGCGTCACTGTGGTCTGAATGCTAACCCCGTACCTAGGGTGTCGCGGTGACGTCTCCGTACCTAGAGAGCCACAAATGTCTGAATAGTCCACATGCCGTACCTGGCGTGCTAACCCCGTACCTAGGGCGTCGCTATGGTCTGAATGCTAACCCCGTACCTAGGGTGTCGCAGTGACGCCTCCGTACCTAGAGTGCCACAAATGTCTGAGTGCTAACCCCGTACCTAGGGTGTCGCAGTGACGTCTCCGTACCTAGAGAGCCACAAATGTCTGAGTGCTAACCCCGTACCTAGGGTGTCGCAGTGACGCCTCCGTACCTAGAGTGCCACAACTGTCTTAGTGCTAACCCCGTACCTAGGGTGTCGCGGTGACATCTCCGTACCTAGAGAGCCACAAATGTCTGAGTGCTAACCCCGAACCTAGGATGTCGCAGTGATGCCTCCGTACCTAGAGTGCCACAACTGTCTGAGTGCTAACCCCGTACCTTGGGTGTCGCGGTGACGTCTCCGTACCTAGAGAGCCATAAATGTCTGAGTGCTAACCCCGTACCTAGGGTGTCGCAGTGACGCCTCCGTACCTAGAGTGCCACAACTGTCTGAGTGCTAACCCCGTACCTAGGATGTCGCGGTGACGTCTCCGTACCTAGAGAGCCATAAATGTCTGAGTGCTAACCCCGTACCTAGGGTGTCGCAGTGACGCCTCCGTACCTAGAGAGCCACAAATGTCTGAATGCTAACCCCGTACCTAGGGTGTCGCAGCTGTGATATCTCCATGTCCGGAGTGCCGTACCTGGCTGAACTGATCTGATATCTCCATACCCAGAGTGACGTACCTGGCTGAACTGATATCTCCATACCCGGAGTGCCGTACCTGGCTGATCTGATATCTTCATACCCGGAGTGCCGTACCTGGCTGATCTGATACCTCCATGCCCGGAGTGCCGTACCTGGCTGAAACTGATTTGAACCAATGTGGGCCTCGCCCACAGAATGCCATACCCGGCAGGTCTACTACTGATGCCGATTCTCTATTTTGCACACTGTAGTGCCTCTCTTTGAGATAATCTCGATAGCTAAACATATTTTTGTCCTCAACGGATGCTTCGCGCCAAAGCCGAAGAATCTTCGAAGTATTCGACATACTCAAACCCAATCCCCTGAATGGGTGATCTGAACCAGACTCCTAGTGTGTGTGTGTGCTAAGGCTCCTTCGCAGCTTATTCCTTAAGTTAGCCAACTCGATGATTTCGCTTCGGAGAATCGGATCAGTGGGTCTAACCAACCTGGATGTCTGGGTCACATTCTGTGATTACTGTAGCATACTTAACATGATATGGTCTTCTTTTATTGCATCGTCTCTTTCTTTTCATTATTTTCCTTCTTCTTTTTTTTTTTTTTCTTTTTTTTTCTTTTCTTTTTCTGACTCACCTACCCTTTAAGGTAGCATTTCTCCTCATGGTGGTCCTAATACTCACCCATGGGTAGCTTCACGCTTATCGGTTATAGGCGGTCTATTTCTTTTCTTTTCATTGCAGAGACTTTTCTTTCTTTATTTTCCAACCATATCATGTATCGTAGCAAAGGCAAATCAGTGTGGACATCCAGGCAAACGGTCATTCACCGATCCACCATCTCTTCAACTAGTCATCTCATCAACCGCTCAGGCTTCTAATGTTGAGATACCTTTATCAAGTGCTTCATGAGTCCAGCCGAGATCAATCCATTCAGAATACCGGATAAGAGCGCGTCTCGCGCTTCTCGCTTCTAAGGCTTCTCCCTACAGCACATAATGTCATCACCGGACATATGTTTAACCATCAAAGACTTCTCTCTCACTTTTTTTTTTTTACAAACTCACTCACTCAATCAAAGGAATTCTTCCTCTTTACTGCTGACCATGTGGGCTTCGCCCCCGGGATCCATACCCAAATTTCAAACTCAAAATGGGCCTTAACCCTCAGATTACCATCTGAATCTTAACACCGATGTGGACCTCAGCCTTAGGATTTCTTCCCAAATTCAATACAGTGCTTTCGCTGTTTCTGATTAGCTTGTCTTTGCCGCTTTCTCTTTTATTCTTCGATACCTATGAATATAAAACAAAAACACAAAACACGCAAAAAAAAAGGAATGCAATAATGGGTTATATGTGTGCATGCATGCATGAGTTCTCTTCATCCCGTTGAGTTAGGTCTTCTGCGGATGACTATTCAGTCTTCTGTCCCTCAGGCAAAATACAACTTCAATCTGTCAATATTGATCGGTTCGGTGAACTCATTCCCTTCCAAGTCCGACAGTCTCACTGCTCCATTTCCCATTACCTTCTGAAAAATGTATGGTCCTTCCCAATTTGGTCTGAACTTCCCTCTTGGGTCTGTCGTCGACGGCTTCGACTGCTTAAGTACCAGATCATCTTCTTGATCTTGGTAGGACGAACCTTCTTATTAAATGCTCGGGCCAACCTCTTTTGATATATCTGCATGTGATGCAATGAATTCATCCTCTTCTCATCCATCAATGCTAACTGCTCAAACCTCTGCGAGGTCCATTCTCGTTCAGGCAATTCTGCTTCTGCTAACACCCGCATGGACTGTATCTCAACTTCCACCGGCAGTACCGCTTCCATTCCGTAGACTAAAGAGTAAGGCGTATCTCCAGTTGCTGTCCTTACAGAAGTTCTGTATCCCCACAAGGCATACGACAGCTTATCAGCCCAGTCTTTGTAATTCTCTGTCATCTTCGCCAGAATCGTCTTTATTGTCTTGTTGGCTGCCTCAACTGCTCCATTAGCCTGCGGTCTGTATGGTGAAGACTTATGATGACCTATCTCATGCCTCTGTAACATCGCCTTCGTCTCTCCCTGAAACTGGACTTCATTGTCCGTAACCACGTGATGCGGCATACCGTACCGGCATATGAGATTCTGGGCTATGAACTTAGCCATTTGTTTTGCCATGACATTACGAAATGACTCGGCTTCTACCCATTTCGAGAAGTAGTCCACTGCTACCACTATAAAGCGATGTCCGTTTGACGCATTCGGCCGAATCTCTCCGATCATATCAATTCCCCATGCTGAGAAAGGCCACGCTTCTGACAACCCGTGCAATTCTGTATGCGGCAAATGATTCAAATTCCCGTGCGCTTGACAATCATGACAGTGCCTTACCAGCTTCGCGCAGTCGGCTTCCATGGTTGACCAGTAAAAGCCTTGTCTCACAATCTTGCGGGACAAGTTCAATCCGTTCATATGCGGTCCACAGACGCCAGCATGCACTTCATCCATTATCTTCTGAGCTTCTTCCTTTCTCAAGCATTTCAGCTGAACACCGTTCGCTTGCCTTTTGTAGAGTTCTCCCTTCAGACTCACATATTGAGCAGCCAACTTCTGAATGGCGATTCTGTCTTTTCTGCTCGCTTCCTCTGGGTATTCCCCATGTTCCAGATACCTCTGGATGTCATAATACCACGGTCTTCCGTCATCGACCTCTACTCCCAAGATCCTCTCTATCTCATAACCGGTTTGCTGGCCGTTGTCAACACAAGTGGTCTCATCACCAATTTCTCTGGATTCTCCCAGGTTGCGGCTAGCGTTGCCAATGCATCTGCCATCTGATTTTCTTCCCGAGGCAGGTGCCGAAATTTGCAGTTAGGGATAGCATGTGCTAGGTTTCTGAGGTGGAATAAGTACGGCTTCAACCGTTCTTCTTTTAACTCCCATTCTCCTTGCATCTGTCGGATTACCAACATTGAATCTCCGTAAACATCCACGTTCGTAGCTCTCAAGGCTATTAATGCAGTCAAGCCGAATGCACATGCTTCATACTCAGCCATATTGTTAGTTACCCTGAACGTCAACCTCTTGGCCATAGGCAAAGTCTCTCCCCCAGGGGTTACTATTACAATACCGATTCCGGCTCCTTTGCAGTTCACTGCTCCGTCAAAATACATCTTCCATCCTTGGACTGCTATAGCTTGGATTTCTTCGTCGGGGAATTCAAACTTGTACTGATCCCCTTCAACAGGTTGCAAGGCTAGGAATTCTGCCACGGCTCGCCCTTTGATTACCTTTGAAGTGAGGTACTCGATGTCAAATTCAGTCAACAGTACTAACCATCTGCCCAGCTTTCCAACTAGTGAAGGCACCGAATGTAGATACTTCAAAGGATTCTCCTTTGCGACTACTTGGATCTTGTAAGACTGGAAATAGTGGCGTAATTTCCTGGACACCCATACTACTGCTAGACAAATCTTCTCTACTCTTCCTGATAGCGGGCTTTGTACGGAAGCAGCTTCTTACTGAGGTAGTAGATGGCGTGCTCTACTCCTGTCTCATTGGCTTGTACCATCATCGCCCCCAGCGCTTCGGGTTCAATAGCCAAATAAAGCACCAAAGGTCTGCCCTGTTTCGGAGGTCTCAGGACGGGAGGTTTCACCACCAATATTCCCTTATTCTGTCAAATGCTTCCTGACATTGTTCGTTCCACTTTACCGGCTGATCTTTCCTCCAACAACTTGAAGATAGGTTCACACACTGACGTCAACTTTGCAATGAACCGACTGATATACTGGATTTTCCCAAGGAATGCTCTAACTTCTTTTTTTCTAACCCAACGGGTATCCATGATGGCTTTTAAGACACAAGGGTTAACATGATGCATGTATGCATGAGATGCATGAGATGTATGCGATGCATGTAATAGATAAAAAAGAAACTTTAAACTACTTGGCCCATTATCATTTTAAAGTATTTAATCACAACCATCGCGCGGTGCAAACTTGTCCCAGTTGAAAAGGCCCAACAGGTTTACACTTTGCAATACTGAATGTATCTAGTCCATATCCTGGTGTAGACAACAGAACCTGGGCGATGCTTTTCTAGGATCGCGGCCTAGTTGGGAAGTATGAAATAACATGGAGTCGCCACCCGGTGTGAACCGGGACAAAGATTTAAGGCCGCACTCACCCCTCGCAAGGGAAGACCTCAAACCGTTGGGTTCGGAATGGTCCCTTACTTATGTCACTTGTGATGATATAATTTGTGCAATGAACTAACCAAGTCTACTCAATAATCATGCTCAAGGGTACTTAGATCTAACATGCTTTCATCCAAATAATTTTCACGCAATGTAACACAACAAGCATATTGAACCATTGAATCACATGTATAAATCATTACCCAAACGCATCATAAACTAAGAACATGCATAATGGACAACCTAAACATGCTTTAACAAAATAAACAAACTAAATTAAACCATGCTTTAAATAATAAACATATAACCTAAAGACTATAACATGCTCAAATACAAATTTGGATGAGACGAGATACGTGTATCTTAAGTGGTACGTGGCATTGTATCCCGAGTGCAGACCATACTACCGTCCATTCGGAATCGGCTATGGAATTTACGTCCGGGTTTCCATCCGATATACCACAAAAGGGAACACATATCCCGCTCACCCAACAATCACATCATGCTTCAAACGACTCTCATGCCATTATATATCAAAATAAATAAAACAACAATAAAGAAGATAAGTAGAAAGGTGCCCTCAAGTCTAACCTCTTTTGTCGTCTAAGAAAGGGCGTTACACGTCCGTTGGAAGGGTGAATGATCCGCTACTCTTTTAGTTCACCAACTCCACGTCTTTCCTCGCTGTTTTGCTGCTCGGGCTGCTGTTTCAAGTCGTTTCGCTGCTGCTTCGCTGCTACGTTTCAGGTCACTGTCTTGATGGTTTAGCGGACTGTTTTGGGTGATTTTGAAGGCTTAGGGAGGTGCGTTTGAGGGGATTTTTTAGGGAAAATTTATGGAGGTTTTTGGATGGTGTTTAGGTGATTTTAGGACTGTTTTATGGGTTGAAGACGCAACAAAAACTGACCAGAACAGGGGACGAAACTGTGCAGTTCAAGGTGCAGTGAGGGGTGTTTCGGGACTGTTTTGGGCGCTGAATTGGAGCTGTGAATGGGGGGTCTTTTGTGCGACTTTGGGGCTGTATTTGAGGCTTATTTTAAGGTGTTTTATGGCTGTGAATGGTGGCTGGAACTTGGCAATGGAGGGCTGTGAAAAGGGGTTTAGGCGTGAATGGTTTTGGTGAAGGAAGAATGATGCGGCAATGGAGGGTGCTTAGGTTTAATGATTCGGCAATGGAGGCTTCAAGGAGGTTTTTGGACGTACAAGGAGGCTTGAGAAAGTGTTTGGGACGTGCTTGGGGAAATATGTGTGCTAGGGTTGTGAATGGGGGTGAAGGCCTCTTTTTATAGGCAAAGGGAGATGACTTTCCTAATTTGAATAGGAGAGAATCTCCTAATTGGTTTCTAATAAGGAATAGATCTCCTAATTAGGATTTGGGATTGGATTTGATTTGGTAGGGATTTGATTTGATTTCTTTTATTTAGGTAAGGATTTAACAAGATTTAAACATGTGATTAATGTGCAATTACCTAAATAAAGAGCAATGGGCGTGAATCATGACCAATGGGCATAGGTTTGGTTTGACTTGGTTTGACTTGGGTTGACTTGGGTATTTGGGCATGGTTTGGGTTAGGTATGTGGTCTATGGGAGTTTTGGGCCTAAGGTGAGCTTAGAAACGGAGGTATAACAAGCAACCGAAGCGAAAACAACGAGATTAAATCCATCAAAAATTCCATTTTCCAACTTTACCCTTCCAACGTCCGTTTCCCGCGACTTTCATGACTAAAGAAGTAGTTGCCTCCATACGAGACTCATCATTGGGCTAATGTGTAAAAATACAATGCCTACACCTGGGGCCGTATCAGGATAGGGTTACAACTGTATCTGGTCATGTCGATCAAGCTGTATACAAAATCAGAATATCTATGTGTTTGGAAACCTTAAAACTTTATAACAACTTCTAAAACTTGATGGGATCTATAAATCAAGAAAACTCATCTGTTAGAAAATGTTGAAATCTGTTGTGAGTAAAATCGAATTCGAAATCTTTGGTAATATATGAAATCAGGTAAAATCAAAATCCGATATAAATAAATCTAAATTCATAATCTGTTGGAAATAAACTCTTTGTTGAAATTATATCGTTATAAAGAAAATATTGTTGTGAAACCTCTGTAAAACTAATGAAATTAATTTCAAATTGATAGATTCAAAAACCAATGAAACCAAGTTTAAAACTATCATCATGTAACAACCCCGATCTGGGAAGCTACCGGAAGATGAAAGATTCCACTGCCACCTAAGCCACTGACTATTAACTAGAAATATCAATATTTTTCTTATCTAAAGTAACTTTTTCTTAACAATATGCAAGCACATAAATTTTATAAATCTGTGTTAACATATAAACCATAAATACATACACAATCTGAGTACTCTGTACAAACCAGAACATGTCATGCAATAAAAGAGAACAAAATAGACTACATTCTAAGTGAATGTAGATCTTACATGATGGACCCTTGAGACCTGAGACTGCAGTGCTGTTTTTTTCCATGATTCATGTCTCCAAAATATGGTTGTGGCTCACCAGTGAAATATTCCTGCGAAAATTGGAGAATGGGGGTGAGTCCTAAGGAACTCAGCGAGTGGAGCTATAAATACCGAAAAGAAACAAGATATTAATGAAAGCTTATAAACATAAAATTAATATCTGAATTTATAAAACATAAATTTGGTTTTCTTTTCAAAACTGAAGTGACAAATCATTTTTAAAAGAAATCTATTTGTCTGTGAATCTGTTAATAATCTGACGCTCATGAGCGTCCCTCCTTACGTTAATTTGGTGGTCATAGGGCGTTACGTCTCGCTGTCCCCCAAGCCATAAATCTGGAGTCGGAGGTGCGGATCTATACTACCCTCTTGACTCAAAAATCTGGGATCTAGGGGTATCAACCATCCCTAGTTTGAATCTGCGTGTGCACACAATATCTATAATTGTCAATTCCATAGATGTACAAAGTTACATCTAAGGCGGGTTTTTCCCTCATGCGTCCCAAAAATTGAGAAAACCATGTCTAGAAATCATTTCATATTCAAAACTTTCATTTGATAACAAACTGTATTAAACCTGTTTCTGTTTTATTCATAACTCTCATTTCAATATAAAACTTTTCTCATGGAAAATGAAAACAGAATTTAATAAGCTTTAATGAAAGTCCATTGAAAATCATAACAAATTCTGAATAAATACTCCACTCACAGTGCTACGATAGGTTGGATGCGGTGCACGGCGTAGGTGATCTCCAAGTGTTTTGACATCGATCTATGGTCAAAGAAATCGTTACTTTTCTTGAAATAAATAGATAAGTATATGCAATACATGGTTGATGTTTTATGTTTATGATACAACTTCTTGTGAGTTTACATGACCCTTAAAGTGCCCCCTAACATTTTAGGATAAAACTGGAATTGATAAAAACTGATCCTAGAAATCTGATCGCGTGTCGTGACACTGGCCATTGGCATCGCGAAGTTCACCTCATCAAGTGAGGCAGTAATCACCTTCTGTTTTCCGCATCGCGGGCGTCATGACTCCCTCACGCGTAAACGATGCACGTCGCCACTTCCACCAAATTGGGTCGAGGCAGTGAGTCCCCTCTATTTTTCAAGTCGCGACGCTGGTCCTTCGGCGTCGCGACGCTCTCATTCCAGAACAACATCAGAGGAATTTTTCCAGTATGTGTTGCGATGTTGTGTGTGTGAGTCGCGACACTAGGCTATTCCTCAGGACTCAAAATAACTCCACCATCACTCTAAGTTTATACAACCCCACTCAAGCCTTAACCAATGATAAACACACCAAATATCATAAGTCACATCTTCTAACACCCTCTCATATCCATTATATAGGTCTCATCATAGTTTCATACTTGGGGATTTTACAACTTGAGGGGTTCCACAAAATCTTAGCTTCCTTAACCCAATAACACCATCTATTCATCATCATAACCAAGTTAACAACATACTATAGTCATCACATCATCAAAACTCAACAATTTTAGATTTGGGTAAAGCCTTGATCACCTTGAGTTCAACCTTTCTTCACAATAGGGTTTCCAAGATCCTCTTTCTCCTTCTTAGACCTGAATGATGGTAGACCTATTCTAGGTTATCTTGAAAATTTAGCAAGAAAATAAAACTCTTTCCATTTTCCTCTCTAAGGGAATCGGCCAAGGGAAAAAGTGAATGGTTTCCATTTTTATTTTTTTTTTTTGCAATGGCCAAGCAATTTATAAAAAAGTCTTGAGTGTTTGATTCTTGTTATGAAAAAGGGGGACTTGGAGCAAAATATGAATTTATTGTTGGGCTTAGACTTGGGCTAAACTCTTCCTAACTTTGATTAGTTGGGTTTGAATTAAGGTTGGCCCACTAAGTTGTCCTTCAAATTCCCGCTAGTGCTCGGGGAAAATTTTTATCGCAGTCGCCAAGTCCACTCTGGTTAGGTTATAAATTTTCATTTCGTTACACGTCATCATAAAATAAAAAATCTTGGTGCTTTAGAAAATTGTAATACTTTCTATAAATTTCTGAAATATATGTGATTAGAAATTTATAAAACTCTTGGAAAATTTTTCTTTGTATCTGAAAACGATAATTATAAATCTCTTAAAAACCTTTTATCTAAAAGCTTTAGAAAGTGTCTGTGAAAAAGTTAGAGTATGGGGGCATTACATATGGTCGTCCCTCACACACCTATCTGAAAAATTGGTTGTGTTTTTCAGTGTTACGTATCGCAGTCCCCCAAGACACTAAAGTTGCACTCAAGAAAGTAACATATGAGGCATGAGATGATCCAAGGGTGTTACGTATCGCCATCCCTCTGGTCCCGAGTCTGTATATGCCCATGTGCACAAGGTCTTTCTCTGGTGTTTGCATAATGCGTATGCATTTTCACAACAAATGTATATATATGTATGCCATGCAATGTAATACAATGCAACCCTTCATGTTCAAAGGAAAAATAAGTCAATCATGGTCAACCATAAGTCGATGACATCTCAATCATCCAATACAAATAAAATGGGGTCATGCCCCATATCGAGAACCACATCCATATGCAACTCCATGATGTAAAATGCTCACATATATCATCAAACATATCAGTATATCTCATACAACTAGCTCCACGCTTATATCAAAACTGTTTTGGCCCAAAAATAGAACTGAATTCTATCAGGAAGTATTTTTGATAAACTTTTAATAACTCATGTACTAAAATTAAGCTTTGTCTGAAAACATAATAAACATAAAATCAGAGTTATAAACTGGTATTATACTATACATGCTAAATTGAGTTTTCAAAACACATCGTGTCGATGTCTCGGTCATATGTCGAATAACAACCATATCATCATCAATAATCATCAAATACATCAATGGCCAACATAACTCTTATGTGGATTTTGGCTACACATATCAATGTGAATATTCTTTAAAGAATATTTGCATCCTACAGTATCGAATTCTGATCCCCAACGTCGGGATACTTGTAGCTACAACGTCATAATTGTCAAATTCAACTATGTAAACGAAATATCTATAGCACGAAGTCAAACTCCAATTTCCAATCCATTACTCATAAAACTTATCTATTAATATAAACTTTATAAGTCACATACACACACACAGAGACACACACATATATATATATATTTGTACATTTTTATCACATTATCATCGTACAATTCAACAAACATCCATATTGCTTATGAAATTATTAATTCATGCTTCTAGGAAATCATTAGATATACGTATTAATTCATACATATACATACAAGTATATACATACAGTCAATCATAATAAAATATGTACTCGAGGTAAGCGCACGGTGAGGTACTTACCTAAGGTTTCTAACTAGTTTTTTCCTTCCTTCATCTGTAACACATAACGAAAATTGTTAGAACCGTCAAATTACGGAAAAACTAACTTAATAAGATAGATTTTTCGGTCTTCCTAGAGCACCCAAATCGAGTATGTTTTCAACGATTTCAGCTTCATTATTTTAACACATCAGATACAACCTACTCATAGCATCAGATTTGGTTTTCGACCAAAATTCAGAAAATAACCTGAAAAACTCAAAAGCGCAATAATCAATTTGTAAATCACACAAATCCATCTAGCAATATTCAATCAACTTTAATTCATCATAATAAACGTATGTTTATCATCAGATTCATTCAAATATTGACATACGGAAAATCAGATTTAATTATAAACTTGCATAATCGACCAGATCGATCAAATTCATTCTAATTTCACTCAAATTCAACCAAAAACACATATTCAGCACATTCATTCTCAATTAACTAAATACATAGCAATTCAATAATTCACGAATCTATTAGAAGCATCCGAACATTTTACCGAATGTATAAAATTATAGCAATTCAATAATTCACGAATCTACTAGAAGCATCCGAACATTTTACCGAATGTATAAAATTATAGCAATTCAATAATCCATGAATGTCTTATCAAGCATTCGAGGGCACTAACAGACTTCAAATGCACCTAAAAATGCTTAGGAATCGATGGAATTCGAATCGGAGTAGCCGAGCACATGGGTCACTATTCACAATTTAGTTTTTCCTCATTTTACGCGAAACCGAGCATCGATCAGCAAAACCACAATCACATCCTCATATTATGTTCCACAAGCTTCATTTCGGCATGTGGATAGTGTCATAAATCAAAGAAAATGATCGGGATTAGGATGTGAATGGAGTATATTCTTCCCCGATTTCTGACCACCACAAGCGGCCAACAACTGATCGCCAGCCATCACCAGGCTTTGTAATTTTCAAAAAAATTCCTTTAAATATCCCAAGTTTCCAAATATTATGAAATAACACGGAGAGATCCCTAAATTGGGGCAGTTTCAGAAATATATAAACTTGAAGCCTTTTTGCTCGAAATTTCCCCGGCCACACCAAGCTTTGTAATTTTCAAAAAAATTCCTTTAAATACCATAAGTTTCTAGAAATTACGAAATAACACAAAGAGGCCCCTAGATTGGGGCAGTTTCAACAATATGCAAATTTGAGGCTTTTTTGCTCAAAATTTCAAAAAGTGTGTAGGCACTGCATTTTTGCATATAAGTCCCGATGATGAGCCTCATGCAGAGGCACTACCTTTTAAAGTTAAGGAAGTCGCGGGAAACGGACGTCGGAAGGGAAAATTCAAGGATCAGTACCTTGTTGGATTTAATTCGTTTACTTAGCTTCGGGTTTGTTCGTTAGACCTCTGTTTTAAAATTTATCACCGGCCCAAACCCTAAACAGACACACGACCTCATTCGCTCTCACCTATACCCCTCTCTGGATAACTCACGTCATTTCTTCTTCTCACTCATTCACAGCATTACACAAGAATAAACCCTTAACCTCTTATTTCACGCTCAGACCTCAAACAAAGCTCACTCACGCCCAAGCACCCTCAAGCTCTTCTCCATTGCCACAACAAATAACCAGAGAACTACCCTTAATCTCACGCCCAAATACCCCTGAAGTCAGCCCCCTTGTTCACGCCAAACAGCCCTTGAAGTCAGCCCCATTGTTCACGCCAAACAGCCCTTGAAGTCAGCCCATGAACACGCCCAAATACCCCTGAAGACCAGCCCCTAAACTCACGCCAAACAGCCCTTGAAGTCAGCCCCTGAACACGCCCAAATACCCCTGAAAACTGCCCCTAAAACCCTAGCTAGCCCCTCACATAGCCTCACCCTCACGCACCCAGCACATCACCTTTACGTAACAAGCACTCACACATACTAGCCAGCAAGCCAAGTCACTCACGCCACTCACCCCTCTTGGCACACACACATAAGCAACTAACAGCATTCCACTCACCACACATAACTCACACGAGAAGCCACCTCAAGCACCGACACAAAACAGCCACAAACAAATAAGTCTAAACTCCCACATCGACTAAAAGAACCAGCCTGGCAGCCCACTCACATCCCTGGACTCTCGCCTCTCTCGGCCAAAAATAAAGCCAACTCAGACACACACCAACGTGAACCTCACCAACTCGGTAGCAACAAACCCTCACGGTCAGACCACAAACTGCCATAATACAAGCACAAGCCGTGAGCAACCACATTCTTTACAAAGCCTCATTCACGCACCACACAGTCCCTGACCTGCACCACTAAACCGCACCATCACAGCCCCTAAACCACACAAAATCAGTCCCTCATTCACGCACCACACAGTCCCTGACCTGCACCCCTAAACCGCACCAAACAGCCTTTGAAACTCCCTCAAACTATCGCACAAACTGTCCACCAGAAAATCTACCCACTTACCACCGAAAATTCTGCCCTGAAACACTGCCCAAATACCGCAGAAACAGTGAGCAAACGGCAGCATGAAACAGCGAGGAAACGAAGGAAATCTGAAAACCAGTAAATCAGAAAAGTTGCGGAGCATCAACCCTTCCGACAACTGATGAGTGGTAAATCTATCACTATTTCCCACTCATTTAACCTAATATTTTGTATAGTTTCTTGAGTTTTGTGAATATTTTGATGTGTTTTGTGTTATTTTGTAGATAAATAAAGTTTCAGGACACTCTGGAGGTGATTTGGGCCAAAACAGTGAAAATTGGAAGAAAAGGGCAAAATGGTCATTTTTTGCGTCGCGACGCCTAACATGCGCCGAACAGTGCTAACATGAGCCGGGTCCACGTGTCAGAATCTGAGAAAAGTTTGACATTGCTAACGTGCGCCGTGACACGTGTCACCATCACAGCCGATCTGCTAACGTGGGCCATGCCACGTGTCATCATCCTACGGTGCCGACAGTCACCATCGCCATGTGTCACCACGTGTCACTCCACCTGTCAGCCACATCATTGTCCACATCACCGGTTGACCGAGTCAAACAGCCACATCATCGCCACATCATCATCAACCAATCACAGCGTGCCACGTGTCGTAATTCTATGGTGCTGACAGTCAAATTGCCATGTGTCGCCACGTCAGCGCCATGTCAGCATCAATTATTGACTGACTTATCCTTATCTGACACGTGGCGGATAAGAATCTGAGCCGACCAATCAGAAGCCGCCACGTGTCACAATAATTGAGCTCCAACCACCTTGCCATGTGTCACCTTATCACCTTATCCAGAATCTGCAGCCGACGAACCAGAGCGTGCCACGTCGACCAAACGGGCATCGTGATGCTGGTTTGGTGTCACGACGCGCGACCCATACTGACGCCTATAAATTCAGCGCGATTTCAGAATTCAAAGTATGCCTTCCTTGAGTTTTGTAAGGACTCTAAGGATTGCATCTTGAGTGTTTTAGTTTTTGTAATTTTAATTTAGCATTTTTACTTTTAGTATTTTTAATTATGCACTTTTACTTTTTGTAATAAAATTTTATTTACTTTTTTACTTTATGTTTTGTAGTTAATTTACCGCTGGGGTAAATGGTGAAACATTTAATATAATTATCTAGGTAAATCTCACTTAATTATAATTTATAAATTATAATTTAACCGGATTAATTAATGGCAGACTTTATTATCGCCTATATGGTCGGTCTAAATATAAATTATTTTACCGCCTATATGGCTGGTCTCTATGTGACAGATAATTACCGCCTATATGGCTGGTGTAATTGGACTAAATGGATTACCGCCTATATGGCTGGTTTTAAATGTTTAATATTATTAATTCCTGAGAAAGCAGAACATAAGATAATTTATATATATAATAAGTGAGATTCCTAGATAAGAAATATTAAATGTGGATCCTCTAACCCCAGCATTTTATTTTATTCTAGGGAAATGATGAAACACAATATTACTAGGCTTAATAATTGATTTAATTATTTATTGGGTAATTCTTTAGTTTGTTTATTTAGTTTTAAGCTTAATGCATCTTGTTGTCAGATCACCAATAAGATTGATGTGGTAAACTTAAAATGAACTAGACATAGTGATTTTAAGTTTCAGCCTTAGATTCGATAGCCCACGATCTTCCTTGAGGATAGATAACCATTTAATAGATTTCCTTACAGGATAGACATATACTTGTTGGGCGGGGGTAGCCATAATTGGAACTTGATCTTAATGAATCCAGGTAATTTGGTTGACATAGACATATGGTTCAGTTGGGTTATACTGGGTATTTGAGTCTGACCATCGACAGAGGCTTTTGCATATTTTCGTGTTCCAGGTTAGCAATCTGATTTATTACACATAGATAAGAGAATCAATTCATCTTTATAATAATATTGTGTGGAGTCACGACCCTAGATCCTTGAGTCTTTTCTTTTATTTTCCTTAGTATTTTCTTTTGAGTCTGTTTTTATTTAATTTTGCAAAACCACATTCAACCAACCAAAAGCAATCAATTCACTTCTCCTTATAATTAGATACTTGTAAATAAATAGTATCAATAATTAATAACAACAGTAGGAATTAAGTCCTCGTGTGATCGATACTTTTATACTACTTGAACGATACGTGCGCTTGCGTTATACGTGTGTGTTTACGCCGGTCAAGTTTTTGGCGCCGTTGCCGGGGACTTATTTTTCTTGAGTTATTAATTTTGAAGCTATCTAATTTACTTGTATCTAATTTTCTTTATTTTCTTTATTTTATTTTGTAATTTTTATTTCTTTCTTTTTGTTTTCAGGTGATTGAAAAATGGAACATTATTGGGAGATTGAAAGATTACGAGGTTTACTAGAAGAAGATACACCCCAAATCTGGGAGCAACAGTCCAGTTTTCTGAGGCCTGTTGTTCAGCCCAACAATTATCACTGGATGTCATAATCAAGTGACCGGCGTAAACACACACGTATAACGCAAGCGCACGTATCGTTCAAGTAGTATAAAAATATCGATCCCACGAGGACTTAATATCTAAGCTATTAATTTTATGAGGTCAAATGATTACTAGTATCTAACAGGTTGTTTGATTGATTTGAAATGGTGACGATTCTAAATTTGTAAAAACAAGTAAATAAAATTGTTCGAAAATAGATTTTAAGAAAATTCAATATTAAAAACTATCCAGGGTTGTGATTTCTTCCAATATCATTTTAAAGATGAAGTGGTTATTTTATAGTTGGGTAATATATTGATTTATTAACCTGGAACACTAAATTATGTGAAAGCCTCTATCGATGGTCAGACACAAATACCCAGTTTAACCCAATTGAACCATATGTCTATGTCAACCAAATTATCTGGATTCATTAAGTTTAAGTTCCAATTATGGCTACCCCCGCCCGACAGGTATATGTCTATCATGTAAGGAAATCTATTAAAGGGTTATCTATCCTCAAGGAAGATTGTGGGCTATTAAGTCTAAGGCTGAAACCTAAAATCCCTATGTGTAGTTCATTTTAGATTTACCAGATCAATTTTATTAGTGGCCAGTTAATAAAAAGCATTAAGATTAAGAATCAATAAATAAATCTTTATAATACCCAAACTATAATCTAACCCCTTATAAACCGGTGATATTAAAAGTTATCACAACCCCAGATAACTAATTTAGTTACAACACATAACTAGGGCTAGTAAAAACTTGAAAATAAAAGACATAAAGTAAAAATGCGGTAAAGTAAATACTGAAAAGTAAATTACAATAAAATAAAATGCTAAGGTAAAAGGAATTACTTTTACTATTACTAATTTAGATATCTCCCATAATATAATATATAAACTTGTGATTATTTTACCAACCAGCCATATAGGCGGTAACCTGATTATGTCAAATTAAGTCCAACCAGCCATTAAGGCGGTAAAAAGATTTGTCCATGAACCTGCCATATAGGCGGTAAGAAAGTTTAATTACCAACCGACTAATCTGGCGGTATCCTTGATTAGTCAGGTTTAAACCAGATTAAAATGAATTACCAACCGACCAATATGGCGGTATCCTTTTTAAGTCAATAATTTAAATAGTGAATATATTATTTTTAAGGGAGATTAATCTAAATAGTAACAGTAAAAGAATTACCTTTCACCCTAGCTGGGGATGTTACCTCCTCATGGTGAATAGTAAAAATTGTAAAAAGTAAGAAAGTGAATTACTATTATTACAAAACGTAATTAAAATTATTTACAAAACTAAAAACTAAAAGAAACTAGAGAGAGAAACTCCCTCTTTACATCAAAGAAGTGAGAGAGAATGGTACAACTGAAACTGAAATTTCGCGCTCTATTTATAGCCGTCAGTAAGGGTCGCACGTCGCGACGCCCAGCTCGCGTCGCGACGCCCGTTCTTTTGACGTGGTACGCTCTGGTTCGTCGGCTGCAGATTCTGGATAAGGTGATAAGGGGACACATGGCAAGGTGGTTGGGGCTCAATTATTATGACACGTGGCTGCTTCTGATTGGTCGGCTCAAATTCTTATCTGCACGTGTCAGATAGGGATAAGAGAGTCAATGATTGATGCTGACGTGGCGCTGATGTGGTGACATGTGGCAAAATGACTATCGGCACTATAGAATTGCGACACGTGGCACTTCCTGATTGGCTGATGATGACGTGGGGATGATGTGTGATGAGTGGTAAATCTATCACTATTTCTCACTCATTTAACCTAATATATTGTATAGTTTCTTGAGTTATGTGAATATTTTGATGTGTTTTGTGTTATTTTGTAGATAAATAAAGTTTTAGGACATTCTGGAGGTGATTTGGGGCAAAACAGGAAAAATTGGCAAAAAGGGCATTTTGGTAAATTGTCCGCATCGCGACGCCTAACGTGCACCATATCTGCTAACGTGCACCGGGTCAACGGGTCAGAATTTGAGAAGTTTGACTTTGCTAACATGCACCGTGCCACGTGTCACCATCACAGCCGAGCTGCTAACGTGCACCGTGCCACGTGTCATCATCCTACGGTGCCGACACTCACGTGTGCCACGTGTCATCCATGTCATCGCCACGTCATCGGTCAACGAGTCAACCTTTGCCACGTGTCATCCATGTCATCATCACGTCAGCAGGTCAACCTAGTCAACATGCCACGTCATCATCAGCCAATCACGCCGCGACACGTGTCGCAATCCTACGGTGCCGATAATTGATCTCAGCCGCCTTGCCACATCAGCGCCACATCATCGCCACGTCAGCATAATAATTGAGCTCTTAGCCGACTCGCCATGTGTCGCCTTATCCTCTTATCCGAATCGCCACGTGTCAAGCCGAGAACATGCCACGACTCACTGTTCCAGCGTCGCGTCGCGACGCCAGAAGCTTATCTGTGCCTATAAATTCAGCTTCGAATTTCAGATTTCATAACACCATTCTCTCTCTCAAATTCCATCTAAAGAGAGAGTTTCTCTCTCTAGATTCTTTAGTTTTTTAGTTTTTTTTATTTTGTTTTTAGTTTTTGTAAATAATTTTAATTACGTTTTGTAATAATAGTAATTTAATTTTTACTTTTTACTTTTTACTTTTTACAGTTTTTACTATTCACCATGATGAGGTAACTTCCCTATGCTAGGGTGAAAGGTAATTCATTTACTGTTACTATTTAGATTAATCTCCTTAAAAAATAATATATTCACTATTTAAAATACTGACTTAAAAAGGATACCGCTATATTGGTCGGTTGGTAATTTAATTTTAATCTGGTTTAAACCTGACTAATCAAGGATACCGCCAGATTGGTCGGTTGGTAATTTAATTTTGGTTCCGCCTTTATGGCTGGTTGGACTTAATTTGAGTTAATAAGGATACCGCCAGATCGGTCGGTTGGTAATATTATCACAAGTTTATATATTATTTTATGGGAGATATCTAAATTAGTAGTAGTAAAAGTAATTCCTTTTACCTTAGCATTTTATTGTAATTTACTTCTCAGCTTTTACTTTATGTCTTTTACTTTTATGTTTTTACTAGCCCTAGTTATGTGTTAGTTATCTGGGGTTGTGATGACTTTTAATATCACCGGTTTATAAGGGGTTATTTTATAGTTTGGGTAATTTAAAGGTTTACTTATTAAGTCTTAAGCTTAATGCTTCTTGTTGTCTGATCACCAATAAGATTGATGTGGTAAATCTAAAATGAACTAGACATAGGGATTTTAGGTTTCAGCCTTAGACTTAATAGCCCACGATCTTCCTTGAGGATAGATAACCCTTTAATAGATTTCCTTACAGGATAGGAATATACCTGTCGGGCGGGGGTAGCCATAATTGGAACTTAAACTTAATGAATCCAGATAATTTGGTTGACATAGACATATGGTTCAATTAGGTTAAACTGGGTATTTGTGTCTGACCATCGACTGAGGCTTACAAATAATTTAGTGTTCCAGGTTAGTAAACTGATTTATTACACAACTATAAAATAACCACTTAATCTTTAAAATGATATTAGAATGATTCACGACCCTAGATCTTTGTGTCTTTTGTTATTTTCCTTAGTATTTTCTTTTATCTTTTTATTTATTTATATTGTGCAAAACCACATTCAACCAATCAACAATCATTCTCTTCTCCATTTAATTAGATATTTGTAAATAAATAGATTCAATAATTAATAACAATAGTAGGAATTAAGTCCTCGTGGGATCGATATTTTTATACTACTTGAACGATACGTGTGCTTGCGTTATACGTGTGTGTTTACGCCGGTCAAGTTTTTGGCGCCGTTGCCGGGGACTTATATTTATTTAGTTGTTAATTTTGAAGCTATCCAATTTACTTGTATCTGATTTTCTTTATTTTTATCTGTAATTTTTATTTCTTTCTTTTATTTCAGGTGGTTGAAAAATGAAACACTACTGGGAGATTGAGAGATTACGAGCTTTACAAGAAGATACACCCCAAATCTGGGAACAACAGTCCGGTTTTCTGAGGCCTGTTTTCCAGCCCAACAATTATCACTGGATGCCAGAATCAAGTAATACTACATTTGCTCATCAGAATGCAATGGAGAGATGTGATATATGTAATGGTAACCATCCAAGAGATTATTGCGAGTACAACTACAATCCAGGGTGGCAGAGCTATCAAATCCTTCATGGTACGAAGAACCATCATATTTTCCATCTTATCCACCATCCACCTATGATTTTTATCAAGAACCAGAACCATCCGAGGAAGAATCATTGGTTGACATGCTCAAAGATTGGTTCCAGAAACAAGACGAAAAGTTGGATGCAATGTTTGAAACATGCCAGAATCAATTTGAAAGTATTCAGAGACAATCAGCATCAATTCAGATACTGACAGATCAAATGAGACAATTGATTGAAAACCAGAACTACGTACCTCAAGAATCATTTCACGATGACACTTCAGTAAAGGAAGAGGTTGACCAGTATCAACAACCAGAGGTATTAGTTCAGGAGCCCGAACCAGCAAAGTCTCGATTTGATTTTTATTATTCAGATTCTGACGAGGATGAAGCTGAACTGTTTATACCAACTGCACCAACAAATGAGGATGGAATTCTGTGTCCTCAAAATAAAGATCTTGGAGATTGTTTTGCAATAATGTTTGGAGAAGATCTGCATGAGCCAATCACATCACCCAGATCAGAGGATGAAGACCTAAAATCTGACATTTCTTTACATCCTCAGGTTGATAATCTTGAAGCATGTATTTCACAGATGATAGATGAAGAGCCAAATGCAGAAATTATCAAATACATCTGTGAAGAAAAGGTGGAGAATGAACAAAAACCCGAGAAAATTGAGGAGCAAATGACAAAACTTAATAAGGATCCAGAGTATTCAGGAGAAACATCGCTGTTTTGGGGAGTACAAATCAAAGATATCAACCAGAAGCTTGACAGAATGGAATTTCCATTCCAAGTCAAGCACCATACGAGACCTCCTGATTTTTTTCTTTCTTTTCAGGAACCACTGCAGCAACAAAAAGTAAAAAGGTGGCACGAGCACTGAATGAGACAAAATTCTTTTTGCCACTTTACCGTTGGAAGAGACCCTTCAAAAGCAACGCTCACGGGATTGTCTTTAATCGAACATCCAAAATGACATTGAAACCTCCTTAACAGATGAATTTCAGTCACATCTGGCTGAAGACGAAAAATTTAGCGCTAGCAGGGAGGCAACCCATGCAATTTGTTGTAATTTTTTTTTTCTTTCATATTTTGTGTGAACTTTTTAATTTTGTGTGTTAGTTTTGCAGGAAAAATAAAAACGGAATTTTTCAGGACAAAGCAAGCCAGTGCAAGCGGGATTTTCACAAAATAAAAATTTGACAAAATCACGAAGATACAAAGTCAATCCAGAAGAGACGGCCGAGTAAGGAGTCAGCTCCTGGGACGCGTCCCTATGGATTTATCCGTCGCAAGACATGGTTTTGCCAAAAAAAAAAAATTCCTAGCGTCACGACGCCAGGCAAAATTCAGCGTCGCGACACTGGATCGATTGCAGGCCAAAAACAGCAGCCGCTGAGAACAGAACCCATTTCCCTCACAGATCTCACCATTCTCTCTCAACTCACAACCACCACAGTCGAGCCTTCATCCCCACCGTGAACCAAATCATCCAACCAAGACCCATCATCATCTCGACACATCTAGCCCTCATCGCCCAAAACGCAACCACTCATGACCGAACAACCGTGAGCCACCCTTGCCGAAACCAAGATCTACCACTGAAACCAGAAACCGAGAAACACCACTACAGCCGTGAGTTACCCAACTCGCCGATTAGATCCATCACCGCGACAGCCAAGCCGGCCGACCACAGAGACCGAACTGACCACAGCCGCAACCTTCGCCAAGTCAAACACCAAGCCTTTACCGAGCCACCAGAGACCAAGATCTACCAAACCCATCATCATCTTCTTCTTCGAAATCAATCACCATCACCGAAATCTCCATCTTGACCGAGCCGACCTTCACCATCGCCGAGTATTAGCCACCACCATCGAGACTGAACCCATCTTCATTCTTGCCGAGACCTTCATCACCGTAACTGAACCTTCCTTCACTGAGTAACAACCGAGACCCATGGCCGAGCTTCCAACCTTCGACCAAGATTCACCCAAATCAAGAAACGCCGATACACCCATCTAGCCGAACCACCAGAACCGCACAAGACCGACCATTACCGGATCTCCAACCCAAAACCGAGCCAACCCACTGCCGAGACCCAACCCACAACCAAAACCGAGAAGCAGCAAATCAACCCAAGTCCTAGCCGATCCGTATCCTTCATTGCCAAATCTGGAATTGACGGTAAAATTGATAAAAAAAATATTTGGTTTGGTAAAATTGATTTGGTGGATTGAAAATTTGGATGATTGGTTATGAGATTTGAGTTGTGGAAGTGTTGATTGATTATTTGATTCATAGTCGTGGGGGAAAATAGTTGAATTGGGGTGTTTGTGGCCTTTGAGATAGATTTAGGTTGTGTTGGATAATAAAAAATTAAGAGGAGATTCTGCCAAAATTTTTTTAAAAAAAATGGCCAAATAGAGATCGTGGTAAGAACCGTAATCTGGGCATAAATCTTAATCGGTAATTTTTCCTATAAAATTTCAGCTAATCAGGTATTACCTTCTAAACTCTTCTTGTACTGTTTAAGACATTGGGGACAATGTCTCATTTAGGTTTGGGGGAGGAAATTAGTTGATTATTATCTTGTTTTTAGTTGTATGTTGTTTTGTTTTTGTTCCAAATTTTTCGAAAAATACAAAAAAATTGAAAAATTTTCAAAAATTACAAAAATATTTTTTGTTTTTTTTTTTGTTTTTGTTTTGACTAAAAATGTGAAATTGGTAAAAGATAGCCGAGTAAGGAGTTTCCACTCCTGAGACGTATTTCAAACCTATTTTGAAACAAGTTAATTTTTGTTTATTTCCTTTTAAATTATTTAATTTGTGAATTCTCCTTAACACTGACTAAAATGGATCTTCATATGCTCAGTTGGCAGGTATTATCAACATACATAGTAACATACGGACATGAGCTAAAATTGAAAAGTTTGTAATATTCAGTACTCTAGTTTAATGAGAGGAAGCATCTAAAAAAAACAGTGGAGTAAAAAAAAAAAAAAAAAAAAAACGTCAGAGATCCGAGTTATTAAGTCTGTAAGGGTGTTTTAAAGCCTAGTGCCCTAAAACCAACTGGTTTGGGAGTCACTGGCCCAAAGCTCGTTACATGGATCAAAGATGCTGCAAAAATATATATCTGAAGTCTGAGTAATTAAGTCCGTAGGGGTGTCTTAACACCTGGTGCCCTAAAGCCAACTGGTTTGGGAGCCACCGACCCAACACTCGCTACATAGATGGAAGGTATTGTATATAAATAAAAAATAGAGAAAAATCAAAGAAAAAATCAGAAAAATTAGAAAAATTATTCCATTGCTACAAAAAGGTGTGAACTCTGATAAAACTTTAGGACAAAAATATTACTCTCTTATCAACTACACTTATGACTGTTGTGGGCAAAAATGAGTTGATAACATTTTGTTGCTGTGTATATGGAGAATGGTAAATATAATCGGAGAATTTACTTATTCGGTAATTTAGAAAGAAACAAAACAACTAGTAACTTTGAGTAGAAATTTCACCTGATAGTCACTAACTTCTTTATTTTCTTTTCACTTGTCTTTTTGCTTTGTGTGCATTAGTTTTAACTACCTTTTTACTTTTGTAAAATGTTTGTGGGTATCATTGCTATAAACCCTCACGAGACTACAACTCGTCCACTAGGGACACCTAGGGGTTTAAAGGCTTGTTGCATACGCTAAATGCAACCGTGATCCCTACGAAAGTGGCTTAGTTAAATTTTATTTATGTTATGTTATTTTATGTTTTGCTCGAGGACTAGCAAAATGTTAGGTTTGGGGGTGTGATGAGTGGTAAATCTATCAATATTTCTCACTCATTTAACCTAATATATTGTATAGTTTCTTGAGTTATGTGAATATTTTGATGTGTTTTGTGTATTTTGTAGATAAATTAAGTTTCAGGACATTCTGGAGGTGATTGGGGCAAAACAGGAAAAATTGGCAAAAAGAGCATTTTGGTAAATTATCCGCGTCGCGACGCCCAGGTCATCCGCGTCGTGACGCCTAACGTGCACCATATCTGCTAACGTGCGCCGGGTCAACGGGTCAGAATTTGAGAAGTTTGACTTTGCTAACATGCGCCGTGCCACGTGTCACCATCACAGCCGAGCTGCTAACGTGCATTGTGCCACGTGTCATCATCATACGGTGCCGACACTCACAATTGCCACGTGTCATCCATGTCATCGCCACATCATCGGTCAACGAGTCAACCTTTGCCATGTGTCATCCATGTCATCATCACGTCAGCAGGTCAACGAGTCAACATGCCACGTCATCATCAGCCAATCACGCCGTGACATGTGTCGCAATCCTACGGTGCCGACAATTGATCTCAGCCGCCTTGCCACGTCAGCGCCACGTCAGCATAATAATTGAGCTCTTAGCCGCCTCGCCACGTGTCGCCTTATCCTCTTATCTGAATCGCCACGTGTCAAGCCGAGAACATGCCACGACTCACTGTTCCAGCGTCGCGATGCTAGAGGCTCCAGCGTCGCGACGCCAGAAGCTTATCTGCACCTATAAATTCAGCTTCGAATTTCAGATTTCATAACACCACTCTCTCTCTCAAATTCTATCTAAAGAGAGAGTTTCTCTCTCTAGATTCTTTAGTTTTTTAGTTTTTTTTTTATTTTGTTTTTAGTTTTTGTAAATAATTTTAATTACGTTTTGTAATAATAGTAATTTAATTTTTACTTTTTACAGTTTTTACTATTCTCCATGATGAGGTAACTTCCATATGCTAAGGTGAAAGGTAATTCTTTTACTGTTACTATTTAGATTAATCTCCCTAAAAAATAATATATTCACTATTTAAAAT